>CM053028.1:403430345-403498787 GCA_028564925.1 Lithobates sylvaticus
CTCTGAGGAATGTTTCCAACACCTTGTTGAATCTATGCCAAGAAGAATTAAGGCAGTTCTGAAGGCAAAATAGGTCCAACCCAGTACAAGCAAGGTATACCTAATAAAGTGGCCGGTGAGTGTATTTACAGTACTGAGCATAAATGAGTACACCCCAACAGATTTGTCAGAAAACCTTTACTTTCCTAATAGGTGTTCCAATTACATATGATATTTTCTTTTGCTTATATTTAGGGTTCACCATGACTTAGACCACACAACAGCCCATCTCTTGCATTTTTGTCTGGGGAACTACACAGTCAGACAGGTGAGCAGATTAACCACCCAAGGACCAGGCCTTTTTCTGACATTTGTTGTTTACAAGTTAAAAGCAGTATTTGTTGCTAGAAAATTACTTAGAACCCCCAAACATTATATATATATTTAGCAGAGACCCTGGAGAATAAAATGGCGGTCGTTGCAATTTTTTATGTCGCACTGTATTTGTGCAGCGGTCTTTCAAGCGCAATTTTTTTGGAAAAAATACACTTTCATGAATTAAAAAAAAAACAGTAAAGTTAGCCAGAAAAGAGGGAAGGTATTGACACACTGAAGAGCTATGGGTAGCTGCTCACCCCGAATTTGGATAGAAAAAGAGGGTTCTCCCTGTGTGGTGGGGTTTTTAGGCAGCGATAGGTCTGACATGAATTATCAAACCAATGGGTTTTAGTAAGAGACCAATACCATCCAGATCAAATTTTGAAAAGTTTATTCAAATTTAAAAATAGAGTGACACATAAAAAAAGGAGGTGTAAAACACAAGCCCATACAGCATAAAAAATACACAGATACAATACATAAAGTATAATAAACTAACGGGTAACACCTAACCCCTCAACTGATAATATCAGAAGTGGTGGTTTGTAAGGTAAGACCAAATTGACTGACGCGTTTCGACCTGTTATTTGTATCGGTCTTCTTCGGAGTTTTATTTGGTCTATTGGGATAAAGAAGACAATGTAACAGCAAATACTCTATTACGTAGTTCTATATGTTGCACTTATGTCCATATATATCCTTATCATTAATATAGTTACCAGTGTATGTGTAGTGTCTGTGATGGTCCTCTGTATGGGTACTTATAAAACTCCCATCATCCTTCCTGGTGGCTTCCAAATTTGACTCCCATTGGTGGATCACGGTATAGCAGATTATCCAGGCCGTATGTGGCTTACAAAGAGTCACACTTGAGATTGACCTGCCAGGGAGAGACCCCCGGGCGGCTCCCAAAGGGGTGCAGCAAGGAGGGGGGGGTGGGGGGGGGGGAAAAGAAGCCAACGAAAAAACACCCGCAGCTACGGATTCCTGGGAATAAAAAAATATACCAAGAAATCATTCATAGGCACAGTTGCTAAAGTAAAATATAAGAAAAGAGGGGACTTTCATGTTTTAAAGAAAGGTCCCTGATTTCAATGTACAGAAGTACTATTGTGTTTGAAGAGGTGGTGACATGGGTATCATGCTCCTAAAGGTCAAAAATGGATTTATTGTATAGGGTAAGACCCTTTATTTAATACACTATATATTTCTGGTTGACTGTTGGGTTTATGAACAGTTAAATCAACTCAAAAAGTAGAAGGGAATCTCAGAAATAGGGAGGGGTGAGGGGGAAAGGGCAGGAAAAGTTGGGGGAGGGGGGGGGGGGGAGGAAGGGGGGAGGAGGGGGGGGGGGGAGGGGGGGAGGGGGAAAAAGAAGGGAAGGGGAAGAAGGGGGGGGGGGAAAGGGGGGGGGGGGGAAGGAGAAACTAAAGAAAGGGGGGAGGGGGGGAGAAGAAGGGGGGGGGGGGGGGAAAGGGAGGGGGGGGAAAGAGAGGGATAGTGGGGGCTCTATGTGTATGGCGCGCTTCATACACACAACGGGATGAAGAAGAGGGAAAGATGAGAGGAAAGAAGTTGGGAAAAATTCATGTGAGTGGGGGTGGGGTGTGATGGGGGGGGGGGGGGGAAAGGGAGGGGAAGGAGAAAAGATGGGGGAAAGAAAATAAGGGAAGGGAAGAAGGGGGGGACACGGTGAGAGAGGGAGGAAAGGGAAGAAAAATAGATAAAGGAAAAGAGAAAAGGGGAAGAGCTAAGCGAAAAGGGAGGAGGGGGAATAGTGTAAGGAATAAGGAATTTCGGGTAGGGAAAGTTAATAATGATGACAGAAAATTTACAAAAAACACAGTGTAGTGAGCAGTCAATTGTGGGGCAAAGGGAAATGCAGTGAGAAAAAAGAAAACAGGGGTGTGCAATGTGATGAAAATTGTGTCGAGAGTGGGAGAGATGGTGAAGGGGGGGTGAAGGGAGGAAGGGGGGGAAAGGAGGGAGAGCAGGAGGTGGGAGTGAGGGAATGGGAGACTGTGTGGTGTGTGAAGCGTGTAAGTGTGGAGGGTGTGTAGTGACGTGAAGTGAAGAGGAGGGGGAGGGGGGGGGAAGAGGGAGGGAAAGTGATGGGAAATGGGGTTGTGGGGGTGAAGGGGGGGTGAAGGGGAAAGGGAAGGGGCTGGTAAGGGGGAGAGGGGAGGGAATGGGAAGGGGGGGAAAGGGGAGGGTGATATGGGAAAGGAAGGGGAGGAAAGGGATGTGTTGGAAAACATTAAGGGGGGGGGGGGGGGAAGGAGAAGCAAATGACGATTACCTTCAGATGTAAGATAGTGTCATATGGGCCGCAAGGTGGGAATGTGTGGGGCTCTTGGCCTAAACACAGCAGCCTTGGGGAGATCGGGTTGGAGTCTCCAAAATGGTCTATGAAATAAAAGAAAAGGAGAGACAAAGGGAGGAGGGGACTTTATTAGGCCCCTCTTAAAATTAATGTCTGGGAAGAGAGATCTGAGGTAGGAGAGAATGCTTACCCAGGTTCCAAAGAAGTGCCTAGAGCGTGCTGAAGCCTCCTGCAAAGGTGGAGTGTCAGTCTCCACCCTGCTTGGCTTATAAGGGCGCGCTCCCGAGATTGATTAAGCCGACGCCGCGGGGGGCCAGGTCGTCCCCGCCCCCTTCGCCCAACAGCTGCACCCAAAGGGAGCCCCCAATGGCACCCCCCAGGCCGGTCATGGCGGCCAACTGGTCCGCCTCGTGTGTCCTCTCCCGGCGTCCTCCGGAGGCGTGCCCCGCATTTGCGTCATTCACGTCGCAATACGCGTGACGTCACGACCATGCGCGCACGTACGGGGCCCCGCACATGCGCACTACGTCCGTGAATGCCGGAGGATGCCGCCAGCAAGGGGCCAACCCCCCCAGGAACGCCCAGGACCAGCCTAGACGCCTAAGGGGGGAGGTTTTTGCGGGAGGGACAAAATGAATTGGCCACTCCCTCACCCTTGCTGGGAAGGCACAACGGTCAGACACTGCTAAAAAACCTGGCCCATACAGCGGGAGTCAATGGCGCCACCTAGGGAAGGAGAGGGGAAATTGATCAAACAATTATTAATCATACATAAATTTAATTTTATTTAAACAGAATTGATCTGGGGCAGAGAGTTAGGACTTACATGAAACTATCTGTGTGGCATATAGTTCCTTGGTACTGACTTTATTACTGTCTCTTGTTTGATCCAAAATGTAATAGCAGTCGTCCCACTAAATTACAGCGGGATGTTTTCATTATATGGATCATATAGTAAAGGTATTCTGTTTAAAAATACCCTATTTTTTATATATATAGTAAGCTCTAATGTATACATATGAAATTGAATCACATGATTGATTATTTTCTCAAAGGAAGAGGCAGTAGATGTGGAATGTTAAAACAGCCCCTCGATGGTCGGGGGGGGGGAAAGAGGAAAAAGAAGCAGGAGTGACAAGCAGGATGGTATATGGGCAAAAGGACCCTCATTGGGTTTTGCCAGACACAAAGCCCTTAAGAAAGGGGGCATATGAGATGGATTCATTCAGGCCTGGAGGCAAATTAGCCTGCAGTCTGTGAATCCATCTTTGTTCATGCTGTAATAATATTTTATTCCAGTCACCGCCTCGGCCGGGAATGTGTACCCGGTCGAGGGCGGTGAAGGATATGGTGGGCATTTTATAGTTGTGTTGGACAACAACGTGCCTGCCTAGGGCTAGATAATGGTTCCCTATTTGCATGGAATATATGTGTTTTGACATCCTGCGATGAAACTCCTGCCTCGTCTTCCCCACATAGAAAGCCCCACATTCACAAGACATAATGTAAACAATGCCTCTGGTTTGGCAATTGACATAATGTGAAGGTTTAAAAGTCGTCCCGTCAGGGAGGCTGAAAATCCTCTCACGTCTAATATACTGGCAAAAGGAGCAATGTCCACATGGAAAAGATCCAAAAACATTACAATGTTTTAGGCGATTTTGTTCATTTTTGTATTCGCTCTGTACAAGTTTATCCTTAAGGGAAATAGCCCTTTTGAAAGTGATTGAGGGTTGTTCGGACAGAAAGCCATTTATTTTGGGGTCATCCAATAGGATACTCCAATGTCTCTTTAAGATGTTACGGATATGCTTGTGCTGTTGGGAATAGCGAAGTATAATCCGAGTGGGCTCATTTTTGGCATTCTTTACTTCCCTAGTCTTTTTAGACAGTAGTTTGGAACGTGTTTCCAAGGTGGTTCTGTTATAGGCTTTCCGTAAACATGAACGGCTATAGCCACGTGCAAGTAGTCTTTCTTGTAAGTGCCCTGCTTCTATTTTAAAAGAAGAGTCCTCGGAGCAATTGCGGCGTAGCCGCAGGTATTGGCCATATGGTATGGAATTCTTGAGGATGTCAGGGTGGGAACTTGAGGCATGTAGAATCGTGTTACCTGCTGTGCTTTTTCGAAATAGTGTTGTTGAGATTCTGTTTAGGGGATTGCGCATCAATTGCACATCAAGAAAGGTAATAGTGTCTGGGTCATGGGTCATGGTAAATTTCAGATTGAAATTGTTTACATTGATGCAAGAGAAAAACTCCTGTAATAATGCCTCCGATCCCTCCCAGACGACGAGGACGTCATCAATGTAGCGCCGCCACAACTTAATGTGGCTGGTGTACAAGAGGAGGCCCTCGTCACCCAGGAGGGATCTCTCCCACTCCCCCAGGTACAAGTTGGCGTAGGCCGGAGCGCAACACGTGCCCATGGCCACGCCTTGCACCTGGAGGTAGTGGGAGTTGTTGAAGACAAAGTAGTTCTGAGTTAGGATATATTCCAAACTCTCTATGATAAATGTATTGAAGTCATCATCATATTTGTGGCTTGATGCTAGGGCACCCCGTACAGTCTCGATCCCCTTGGTATGGGGGATCGAGCTGTACAGGGCCTCAACATCAATCGCCACCAGTCGAGATTCGGCAGAGAGTGGTATGTCTGAAACCATCTCAAGTAAGTGGATGGTGTCCTTCAAGAAGGAAGGTAAACAGACCACCAGGGGTTGTAGGAATGAGTCGATGAATTTACTCAAATTTTCAGATATGTTTCCGTTACCGGAAACTATTGGTCGGCCAGGAGGTTTGGTTTGTTGTTTATGTATCTTTGGTAGGCTGTAAAACGTGGCTATGCGAGGATGTGTCACTCGAATGTATTCATATTGGTCTTTAGATATGATTCCTCTCACAAATGAGTCGTATATCATATCATAAAAGTGATCGTGAGAGGCATGTATTAAAGCCGTAGATACCTTCTTATACCACTCACTATTATTGAGGATGGTTTGGCACATATCAACGTAGTCCTGGTTGTCCATCAGGACCACGTTGCCGCCCTTGTCCGATGGCTTAATTGTAATGTTAGTATTTGCACAGAGTTCTCTCATTGCATCTATTTCATCCATGCCCAAGTTGTTTGCAGGGACCCTTTTTAAAGGTATTTTATTCAGGTCTCGAAGTACTTGGTTAACAAACGTCTCTATGTTGGGGTTTAAGTTTAGGGGTGGAAATCTTGAAGATGATTTTTTGAACATAGTCGTTGAGGTTTTTTGTGACCTGTCAATATCGTCTAGGAGTTCCTCTAAGTCAATCTGGTCAATAAGATCTACAGTATTGTTTTCCTGATATAGGAGAGTAAGGTCCCGTAAGGCCTTGAATTCTCTCATACTAAAGGTTGACCAGTCGGTATCGTCGACATAGGTGGTCTTTGCATGCAGGCTCTTGAGGAGGAGCCTGCGTGCAAAGAGCTGTATGTCGACGGTAACCCCGAAAAGATCACAGCTTTGTTCAGGGCAGAATGTTAGTCCTCGGGATAGGATGTTTCTCTCTGCCGAGGACAAAGGATGTGATGAAAGATTGATTACACTAAGGGACTTAATTATGTCCGGATGATGTATGCGTCTAGATTGCCCACTCCCTTGTTTGGTTGGGGGGAGAGTGGTCCCCGTACCAAGTTTAAAGTGGCTCCAGGAGCCTGTTTGAGGCGTTCCAAGGTGGGAGTCATTTGTTTGGTGTTGTTGGAGCTGTTGGAGGATGCAGAATCTGAGTTATCTGCATCTACACTAGACGATTCATCCTTTGTTTTTGCTGTGTGTCTATTGTCGGGGTTTGAGGTCTCCTGATTTCTTTTTGTCTCTATGTCAAGTTAGCCAAATCTTTTTTCGATAATGTGAAAGAGGATGTTACGCCGAGTAAATAGATACCTAACATGTCATGCTTTAAAATTGCACATTGTGGAATGGCGGACAAACTAGGGTACTTAAAAATCTCCATAGGCAATAGTTTAAAAATGTAAAATGGTTACCAGTTTAGAGTTACAGAGGAGGTCTAAGGCTAGAATTATTGTTCTCACTCTAAAGATTGCGGCGAATCCTCACATGTGTGGTTTAAACACTGTTTACATTTTCTGGCGCGACTTACGTAAACATTTACATTTGCACGCGAGCACAGAGGGATGGGGCGCTTTAAATTTATTATTTTTTTTCTCATTTTTTTAATTTTGACACTGTCCCTTTAAACAAAAAAAAATTGGATCACTTTTATTGCTGTCACAAGGAAAACATCCCTTTTGACAGCAATAGTCATGTGTCAGGCATTTGTTTTGAGTGATCTGGGGTTTATAAGACCCCAAACCCCTCCATTGTACTTAAAAGCATTTATAATCGCAAATTTGGTTGTTTTGATTACTGACATTTTTTTTTAAAAGCTCCAGTAAAAGTGGTGTGATTTGGTCCGATATAAGCATGACTTCAAATTGATTTCTGATTATTTCAGTGTACTGCGACTTAGCTATGTCCAATAAAAAAAAGTACAGTGTGTGACATTATTCCATAAATGAGAAAAAAAAATGCTTGGGGGTCACCCCCAATCTATACCAGGCCCTTCGGATTTGGTATGGATTGAAAGGGGAACCCCATGCCAGCGGTAGTAGTAGCAGGCATTGTGATTGACAATGGATCTACACTAGGGGGACATTTATTTTTATTTTTTAACAAAGAACTTGTCAAAAACTGTGATTTTTATTTACTTTTTACACTTTTTTGGTGAATGAGTCAGTAGGGCCCCCTTGTTAACCACTTTAAGACCGCCCACCGCACATATACTGTGACAGGGCGGCTCTATTGCACAAAACGACGTACCTGTACATCATTCCGTGTAACAGATACAGGGTGCAAGCCCGTGGCGCAGGAGCCTATGCGCATGCCCGGGGGCCGCGATGTCCGCCGGCCACCCTCGATCGCTCCTCACAGAGGCGGATCCCCGTTTTGACAGGGGAGGAGAGAGATCAGCTATTCCTAGTGATCAGGAACAGCGATCTCTCTCTACTCCCAGTCAGTCCATCCCCTTGACAGTTAGAAAGCACCTCCCTAGGGAACATTTAACCCTTTGATCACCCCTAGTGTCAACCCCTTCCCTGCCAGTGTAATTTTTTTACAGTGATTAGTGCATTTTTATAGCATTGATCACTGTATTGGTGTCACCAAAAAGTGTCACTTAGGGTCAGATTTGTCTGCCACAATGTCGCAGTCCTGCTAAAAATTGCTGATCACTGCCATTTCTAGTTAAAACAATAAAAAATTAATAAAAAGTCCCTAAATCTTTCCCCTATTTTGTAGACGCAAACCAATCAATACGCTTTATTGGGATTTTTTTTTACCAAAAATATGTAGAAGAATACTTATTGGCCTAAACTGATGAAATAATTCATTTAAAAAAAAAAAAAATTATTGGGTAAGTATTATAGCAAAAAGTTAAAGATATTGTTTTTTTTTTTTTCAAAATTGTCGCTCTTGTTTTGTTTATAGTGCAAAAAAAAAAAATCGCAGAGGTGATCAAATGCCACCAAAAGAAAGCTCTATTTGTGGGAAAAGAGGACATCAATTTAATTTGGGTACAACATTGCACAACCGCACAATTGTCAGTTAAAGTAACGCAGTGCCGTATCGCAAAAAATGGCCTAGTCATTAAGGGGGTAAATCCTTCCAGGGCTGAATTGGTTAAAGGGGGCTTCCAGATTCTGATAAGTAACCCCCCAAATAAAAAAAAAACGCAACAGCTCCACCTCCGTGGGAGGCTCCCGCCAAGTGGCGCTTCTTCTCTGTGATATATAGCTGAGGGCGGGGCCACTCGGTGACGTAAACGGGTGACCCCGCCTTCCTCTGATGTCACATATAATCCTTTGAAATTAGCACTTTTGATTTTTCATGTTCGTGTCCCATAGACTTTAACGGTGTTCCCGTATTCGCCCAAATTTTTTGCCTGTTCACAAGTTGTGGTGTGAACCAAAACGGGGGGGGTGTTTGGCTCATCCTTAATCCCCACTAGGGCAAAAAGAACACAAGTAAGTCTGCTGCTTTTCTATTTGAGAAAGGCAATAGTACTGAATTAGAAAAAAATAGAAGCTCCCTCATTAGCCTTTTGGAAATATTTAGTAAATGACAACTTGCCACTGTTTAGAGAAACATATTGTAGAGGATGTGAAGAAAAATATGAGAGAGTTTGGGCAAGCTGGATAGTAGAACCTATAACGGCTTCTGGGAAACTCAAAGAGTGAACAGCTAGAATAATAAGAAAAAAAGTAATGAGATGTTGGATAGGAAAGTGAAGGGGAACAATAAACCACACCATCAACACAAAGGTTTAGGGCATGGGTGCCCAACCAGTGGCCCGCGGAGCCATCTGATGTGGCCTGCAACCTCCTGCTCTGGGATGACGGGTTGGCAAGCCCAGATTACAGGTTGCCTACCTGCCATGCCAGAGCATCAGTGTTGTGAATGAAGCCAGCAGTAGAGAAAGCAAGCAGCTGTGGAACAGAGCTGCATAAGCCAATTCTTCCTGTATAGCACCGGCACTTGTCATAGGTGGAGTAATACCAAATGCACTCTGCCTGGGACAGCAAGTTTATTTACTAAAATCACAGTGTATATATGGACATATCTGTTCTGCAGTGGTTACTGGGCTGCTTTCAAACTGATCTGCAGGTGTAGTGCAGAACACCTGTGGCTTACCTGCACTGAGCCATAGACTTCCGGTTTTACCTGTGGGTTTGGTGCACTTTCAGAAAGTGCACCACACCTGCAGGATATAATAAAATTCTATGGCAAAGTACAGCTAACACGCAGGAAAGCCACAGTTGCACTGCACCCACGGCGTGGGTAGACCACAGACCATCAGTGTAAAAGCAGCCTTAGGCCCCTTTAACATGATCGGTCTGACCCAATTGCACCCTCCATTCACCTCTCTGTAGCGCACAGATGTAAACGGACTTGTGTCCGTTTATACCTGCCTACCTCCAATCGGATCTGCTAAAAAAACAGAAGTCCCCTTCCATTTGATCAGATCAGAGGACCCATAGAGAAGAGTGGGCTGTGTCTGTGTCCCCTTTGCATAGGCAGATTGGACGCGGAGCTGTCATCTGCCCACTCTGCTCATTGTGGCCCACAACTGGTTACGAAGTTGCTTAAGTGGCCCTCGCTCTTCAAAAGGTTGGGCACCCCCCCGGTTTAGGGGGAAGAATTAATGTTTTTATTTGTTGTAATTATTATTAAGAAAAGTTATGTGAAAGCTCCTGCGAGAGTAGGAAAGTTGAAGATTGAATGTACATGTTATAATATGTTTTTCTATTGGAAAATTAATAAAGAGCTGAAATAAAAGCCATGATCCGCAGAGAGCGTCTAAAGCATCAGAGGGATCTCATTGTTAAAAGGTATCATTCAGGAGAAGGGTACAAAACAATTTTCAAGGCATTAGATATACTATGGAACACAGTAAAGACAGTCATCATCAAATGGAGAAAATATGGCACAACAGTGACATTACCAAGAACTGGACGTCCCTCCAAAATTGACGAAAAGACCAGAAGAAAATGGTCAGGGGGGCTGCCAAGAGGCCTACAGTAACATTAAAGGAGCTGCAGGGATATCTGGCAAGTACTGGCTGTGTTGTACATGTGACAACAATCTCCCGTATTCTTCATATATCTGGTCTATGGGGTAGAGTAGAAAAGAAGCCTTTTCTTATGAAGAAAAACATCCAAGCCCATGTAAATTTTGCAAAAACACATCTGAAGTCTCTCAATAGTATGGTATGGTCTGATGAAACAAAGGTTGAACTTTTTGGCCATAATTCCAAAAGATATTTGGCGCAAAAACAACACTGCCAAAAGAACAGCATACCCACCGTGAAGCATGGTGGTGGCAGTATCATGCTTTTGGGCTGTTTTTATTCAGCTGAAACAGGGGCCTTAGTCAAGCTAGAGGGTCTTATGAACAGTTCGAAATATCAGTCAATATTGGCACAAAACCTTCAGGCTTCTGAACGCTTTTGAATGCTGAACATGAAGAGGAACTTCATCTTTCAGCATGACAACGACCCAAAAGCATACATACAAATCAACAAAAGAATGACTTCACCAGAAGAAGATTAAAGTTTTGGAATGGCCCAGCCAGAGCCCAGACCTGAATCAGATTGAAAATCTGTGGGGTGATCTGAAGAGGGCTGTGCACAGCAGATGCCCTCGCAATCTGACAGATTTGGAGTGTTTTTGCAAAGAAGAGTGGGCAAATATTGCCACGTCGTCGATGTGCCATGCTGACTCATACCCAAAAAAGAGTGCTGTAATAAAATCAAAAGGTGCTTCAACAAAGTATTAGTTTAAGGGTGTGCACACTTATACAACCATATGATTTTAGTTTTTTAGTTTTACTTCCCTCCACCTAAAAGATTTCAGTTTGTTGTTCAACTGAGTTGTATAGTTTATAGGTCACACTTAGATGGAAAAAGTTCTGAAATGATTTATCTTTGTCTAATTTTTTTACATCACAGAAACTTGACCTTTTAACAGGGGTGTGTAGACTTTTTATATCCACTGTACATATGCAGACAAAAAACAATGTTAATAAGGGCTAACAATTGGAAAATCATACTAGTGCAATGTAGCAAGATGTGTACAGCATGTGTGACATAATACTGGGAACAAAACCTACTTTGATCATTTGTTTGACTTCTTCAACAAAATAAAAGTGTACCTTTAAAAAACACATTAAACATTGCTAATTTTCCACTCTAAATGGTTTCCACAGGCTGTGTTGAACCTGATTTTAACGGGGAGAGCAAGCCCTCATGTTTTTAATGGGGACCAAATCCTGGAAGAGCAGAAGCTGGAGCAGGAACTTCATGGAGTCCTAACACGCAGTGATATAGGCTACTTACACTGGAGCAGGGATGAAATGGAACAGCACAAACTTCCCCAGGTGAAGCATATTACAAGCTGTACTAGAAAGGTTTCCAGTTGTTTTTTTTTTTAATTTGTGATTGTATCTGACAATCCATGTCAACAGTACACAGAACAAATATGTAGAGCAGGGGTATTGAATTAAAATTCATGATGATGGTACAGTCAATTAAGTCCGAATCGCATGTATGTACGATAACTCTAATTCTTCACATCACAGTCACCCTCTCCTCTTAGGCTAGGTTCACATCTCTGTGGCTGGGAAACATGTGAAAAATTGCATGCATTCCCGACCCTCTCAATCGCACCCCCACACATCGGCATCTAGGGCACATTTTCTTGAGCACCAAACCACATGATGCTGCAGCACCATGCAGCTGGATGCGGTGTGATTAAAAAAAAAAAAAAAAAAAAAAAAGGGGTCAGGACTTCTTTCCCTTCATTTCTCTTGGGTAAGGCAGCCCCTTTAAACATGCATGCACAGATGTGAATCGAGCTTCATATCACAATCCCATTCTTGCATTAGCATCCTCAGTCCCCCCTTAACATCACAGTCACTCCCCTTCACATCAAAATACCCCCCATCACATTACTGTCCTCAGCCCCCCCCCCCCATTATGTTCCTTAGTCCATCCATTACTGTCCTCAAGCCCTCTTCACATTACTGTCCTGAGCCCCCCATTATTGTCCTAAGCCCCCATTACTGTCTTCAATAATTATTATTATTATTTCAGGTACTTATATAGCGCCGTCAATTTATGCAGCATTTTACATATACAGTACAGTACACCCCTCACATTTGTAAATATTTTATTATATCTTTTTATGTGACAACACTGAAGAAATTACACTTTGCTACAATGTAAAGTAGTGAGTGTACAGCTTGTATAACAGCGTAAATTTGCTGTCCCCTAAACATAACTCAAAACACAGCCATTAATGTCTAAACCGCTGGCAACAAAAGTGAGTACACCCCTAAGTGAAAATGTCCAAATTGGGCCCAAAGTGTCAATATTTTGTGTGGCCACCATTATTTTCCAGCACTGCCTTAACCCTCTTGGGCATCGAGTTCACCAGAGCTTCACAGGTTGCCACTGGAGTCCTCTTCCACTCCTCCATGACAACATCACGGAGCTGGTGGATGTTAGAGACCTTGCGCTCCTCCACCTTCTGTTTGAGGATGCCCCACAGATGCTCAATAAGGTTTAGGTCTGGAGACATGCTTGGCCAGTCTATCACCTTTACCCTCAGCTTCTTTAGAAAGGCAGTGGTGGTCTTGGAGGTGTGTTTGGGGTCGTTATCATGTTGGAATACTGCCCTGCCTCCCAGTCTCCAAAGGGAGGGGATCATGCTCTGCTTCGGTATGTCACTGTACATGTTGGCATTCATGGTTTCCTCAATGAACTGTAGCTCCCCAGTGCTGGCAGCACTAGTGCAGCCCCAGATCATGACATTCCCACCACCATGCTTGACTATAGGCAAGACACACTTGTCTTTGTACTCCTCACCTTGTTGCCGCCACACGCTTGACACCATCTTTACCCTCAGCTTCTTTAGCAAGGCAGTGGTCATCTTGGAGGTGTGTTTGGGGTCGTTATCATGTTGGAATACTGCCCTGCAGTCCAGTCTCCGAAGGGAGGGGGTCATGCTCAGCTTCTGTATGAATCATGAATTGTAGCTCCCAGTGCCAAAAGCACTCATACAGCCCCAGGCCATGACACTCCAAACACCATGCTTGACTGTAGGCAAGACACACTTGTCTTTGTACTCCTCACCTTGTTGCCGCCACACGCTTGACACCATCTGAACCAAATAAGTTTATCTTGGTCTCATCAGACCACAGGACATGGTTCCAGTAATCCATATTCTTAGTCTGCTTGTCTTCAGCAAACTGTTTGTGGGCTTTCTTGTGCATCATCTTTAGAAGAGGCTTCCTTCTGGGATGACAGCCATGCAGACCAATTTGATGCAATGTGCGGCGTATGGTCTGAGCACTGACAGGCTGACCCCCCACCCCTTCAACCTCTGCAGCAATGCTGGCAGCACTCATACGTCTATTTCCCAAAGACAACCTCTGGATATGATGCTGAGCACATGCACTCAACTTCTTTGGTCGACCATGATGAGGCCTGTTCTGAGTGGAACCTGTCCTGTTAAACCGCTGTATGGTCTTGGCCACCGTGCTGCAGCTCAGTTTCAGGGTCTTGGCAATCTTCTTATAGCCTAGGCCATCTTTATGTAGAGCAAAATTTTTTTTTTCAGATCCTCAGAGAGTTCTTTGCCATGAGGTGCCATGTTGAACTTCCAGTGACCAGTATGAGAGAGTGAGAGCGATAACACCAAATTTAACACACCTCTCCCCATTCACACCTGAGACCTTGTAACACTAATGAGTCACATGACACCGGGGAGGGAAAATGGCTAATTGGGCCCAATTTGGACATTTTCACTTAGGGGTGTACTCACTTTTGTTGCCAGTGGTTTAGACATTAATGGTTGTGTGTTGAGTTATTTTGAGTGGACAGCAAATTTACGCTGTTATACAAGCTGTACACTCACTACTTTACATTGTAGCAAAGTGTAATTTCTTCAGTGTTGCATGAAAAGATATAATAAAATATTTCAAAAATGTGAGGGGTGTGCTCACTTTTGTGAGATACTGTATATATTATACATTCAGATCAGTCCCTACCCTCAAGGAGCTTACAATCTAAGGTCCCTAACTCACATTCATACATATACATACTAGGGCAAATTTAGACAGGATTCCATCAACCTACCAGCATGACCCCATTATTGTCCTTTGCCCCCCCATTATTGTCCTCAGCCCATCCATAACTGCCCTGAGCTTCCCCCTTAATTGTGTACTCACTTTTGTGAGATATCTGTCCTCAGCCCATCCATAACTGGCCTGAGCTTCCCCCTTAACTGTCCTGAGCCCCCTCATTAATGTTATCATCTCCCCTTATCACCCCCTTCCTGTCCAACCATACACAGACAGGAAGGAGGACAGGAGGCACAGCAGATTTGGACAGGGTGGGGGTGGGAGCTGCAAGTTAGTGATTGGTTGCTAGGACTCCCTGTATTCTAACAACCAATCACCTGCTTGTTAACTTGGGAAGCCCCGCCCTCTGTCCAGAGCTGTACAGCTCCCGCTGTCAGCTCTGAAAGAATAAGAATGGCGGCAGTGGCAGCTCTGCGCAGAACGGCACCTAAATGGCGGGACCATGGCAGTCCAGATAGGACATTGACTTGGTCCATATCCGGACTGCAGTCTGCCTGATGTAGAACATAGTAACTAGGATAGAAACAGATAGTATCCATTAGAATCAGACAATTGTTCTGTGCAGTATGATATAATCCAAAGTCTGCTGGTTCTTATTGTGACTGTGCCACGCTGCTCCACCTGCAGCAACTTTTCTATTTGGCTGAGGCAATGTTTAGATTTCTGTTTGGAAGTGAATAGAGTTCTATGAATGTTTATATGTAATCACCTCTGAGAAAATTTTCAAAGTAAAACTCAACAGCACAATGGATTTTACAGTATAAAACAATGCACTACCAATGCTGGCCTATTAACTTGCTATGACAAATGACAGCTCAAGTTGATTTCTTCAAGCAAGTACTTGACTGCAAGAAGGCACTAACCGAGACCAGCTATGCCCAAATAGAATACATGTATTCCAGTGTCCAGAATAGTACATGTATTCCAGTGTCCAGAATAGTAGTAAAAGCAGATCATAACCCCCAGGAAATAACTCAAAGAATCTTACGTCTGTTCCAGCTAAGGTCAGGGCTTTTATTCAGGTGGAACTTGGTGGAACTCAGTTCCACCACCTCTGGCTCAGACCCTTTGGTGCCTGCTCACCACAATCACTTGTAAACACAGAAGTCCAGTTTCTGTGTTTACAAGTGACAACTCTGCACTCTGTGTGCAACCCTCATGAACTCTGCGCTCTGTATGTAATGCAATCCTGGTATTTAATGCCCTTTTAAAAATCTCCTACTGTTTGTGAAATCTGACCACACACATTATTTGATGTGATTTGGAGGGTGTGTGTGGGGGAGGGGTTTTTGGGGGTCGTGGTTGAGTTCCAACACCTATTGTTTTAGAAAAAAGCCCTGGCTAAGGTACACTCTAAAACAAGTAGCACCCATAAAGTATTTGAGAGAAAAAAGTCATACTAGATGTATGACCGAATTTACCTTTTTAAAAAAAATGTATGCCCAAAAACAAAGCCTTTGTGTATGCCAGCAGTGGCAGGTTTTTATAACCTTTGTAAAGACTTTAAGACTGATCTGACTTGCAAAGATTAAAAATAGGCTGTTCCCAAATACGCCAAAACTGAATTTAGAAAACAAATACACCTAGGACACCTTGGAAATTGGTGGTATATAATTTACTGGCCAAGGATTTGCTCAAAAGTTTTATTTACTTTTCTTACCCATGTATGATCCCATATGGAATACCACTAGGACTTTGAATAAAATGTTGCTTTTAATCATTTTATGCTAGACAATATAAACTATATTTTGGTTGTGGACCAATACAGAGGATTCCTTTTAAACAGAACCTTAAGAGCCGGTTCACACAGGGGCGACTTGGGATCCGACTTCAAGTCACCCCAAGTCACGCGACATGAGAAAATCAATGTTAGTGAATGAGAGCCGTCTTAATGTACACTACTGAAGTCACTCCGACTTCAGAAAAGGTTCCTGTACTACTTCAATCCGACTTCTAGGCGACTTGTACCCATTGATTTCAATGGAAGTCGCCTCCAAGTCGGATCCCCGTTCATAGTGAGGCAACTTTACAGGAAGCAGAAAGGAATTTACCCAGGTACCCCCCACTAAACAAGAACGATGTCACAAGAGCTGATAAGCTCTGATTGGCCACTGGGAAAGTCCCCTGTCCTGGAGGCGACTTCAAGTCGCTCCAAGTCACACTGTGGTTCACGCTCAAGTCGCGTCCAAGTCGCCTCGCAAAGTTGCGCTGTAAGTTGTGTCGCCCCTGTGTGAACCGGCTCTAAAAAAATACCTTCGCCCAGCCGTCACGTAGATTATAACAGTTTAGTTAATCCAACGATTCCTGCCTGTTTGACGTGGAAATCCAACACTGTTCGTTGTACACCGTATTTTGTTATCCTCTGCACGTCTAAACTCTAAGTACAACTTTGAGACCCCAATTTGTAAGACTTATCTGGAGATGTGCACGTTTATGTATTGTCCACATCCAAAATTCAATAAATACAGTATATATATATATATATATATATATATATTTATATTTATATTTTAAAAAAAAAACATTTGCATTTACTAATATTGACAAACTAAACTGCTTTTTCTTGATGTGTTATTTCAAAATAGTTGTATCAAACAACTACCCTCAGTCCAGGATTGGAAAGGTTTACAGATTAGGCATAAATCACTAAACTATAACATGTTATTTACTTACAGGTAGCAATCATTTTCAAGCAGGTGACTGATATTTTTAGCCTATTGCTTAAAATATTATATCATATCTTATTGAGAGAACTATTCAGACTGTCTAACATTTATTCTTAAAGGCAAACAAAGTGATGATCCCCAGACTGCCATGCTGGAGCTCATAAGTGGATGATGGCGTTGCACTCTGCACATAGCAAAAAACACCTGCGACTTCAAGTCTACCTGCCTACAGTCTAGTTTAGTCTCAGTTCACACTGATGCACTTTATAATGTGAACCACTGTGTGTCGCAAAACACAGTGCGATTGGCTGAATTGGATTGCACAAGTGTGAACACTTGTGTAATCCGTTCTCAATGTGGCAAGAAAAAGGTGCATGCTAAATAAATAGACACTGCAAAGAATGGCATGTGATTTGAACAGCAGTCACACTTGCAGTCAGGGTAGTAAAAACGGAGATTGTGCCACAGTTTTACTGCTCCCCGACCGCCCACCCTTACTCTAACACAGTGGCCAAAAGGAGTTTTACATATTTACATATAGTTACATAGTAGGTGAGGTTGAAAAAAGACATCAGTCTTCAAGTCCATCAAGTTTAACCTATGTGTGTGATTATATATCAGTATTACATTGTATATTCCTGTATGTTGCGGTCGTTCAGGTGCTTATCTAATAGTTTTCTGAAACTATCGATGCCCCCCGCTGAAACCACCGCCTGTGGAAGGGAATTCACATCCTTGCCGCTCTTACAGTAAAGAACCCTCTACACAGTTTAAGGCTAAACCTCTTTTCTTCTAATTTTGGCCACGTGTCTTATTAAACTCCCTGCCGCAAAAAAGTTTTATCCCTATTGTGGGATCACCAGTATGGTATTTGTAAATTGAAATTATATCCCCTCTCAAGCGTCTCTTCTCCAGAGAGAATAAGTTCAGTGCTTGCAACCTTTCCTTATAACTAATATCCTCCAGACCCTTTATTAGCTTAGTTACCCTTCTTTGTACTCGCCCCATTTCCAGTATATCCTTCCTGAGGACTGGTGCCCAGAACTGGACAGCATATTCCAGGTGAGGCCGGAACAAAGTCTTGTAGAGTGGGAGAATTATTGCTTTATCCCTGGAGTTAATCCCCTTTTTTAATGCATGCCAATATTCTGTTTGCTTTATTAGCAGCAGCTTGGCATTGCATGCCATTGCTGAGCCTATCATGTACTAGGACCCCCAGGTCCTTTTCCATCCTAGATTCCCCCAGAGGTTCACCCCCTAGTGAGTAGATTGCCTTCATATTTTTGACACCCAAATGCATTAGTTTACATTTTTCTGCATTAAACCTCATTTGCCATGTAGTTGCCCACACCATTAATTTGTTCAGATCTTCTTGCAAGGTTTCCACACCCTGCAGGGAAGTTATTGCCCTGCTTAACTTAGTTTAGTTGGCAAATACAGAGATTGAACTGTTTACCCTATCCTCCAGGTCGTTTATGAACAAATTAAACAGGATTGGTCCCAGCACACAACCGTGGGGCATCCCACTTCCCACCCCCTACCATTCTGAGTATTCCCCATTCATCACCACCCTCTTAACTCGCCCTTGTAGCCAGTTTTCAATTCATGTACTCACCCTATGGTCCATGCCAACGGACCTTACTTTGTACAGTAAACATTTTTGGGGAACTGTGTCAAATGCTTTTGCAAAATCCAGATACACCACATCTATGGGCCTACCTTTATCTAGATGGCAGCTCACCTCCTCATAGAAGGTTAATAGATTGGTTTGGCAAGAACGATTCTTCATGAATCCATGCTGATTACTGCTAATGATACCGTTTTCATTACTACAATCTTGTATATAGTCCCTTATAATACCCTCCTTGCATAGAGCTTGCATACTATTGATGTTAGGCTAACTGGTCTGTAATTCCCAGGGATGTATTTTGTTTTTTTTTTAAATATTGGTAAAAAGCAAAAAGAAGCTGCGCTGACAGTAATAAGTAAGTGAGTGTGATGTCATAGACAAGTGACAAATGAATTAAACAAACATGAAAATAGTCCCCAAAAAAAGAGTATACCAAGAGGGAAATCAAAAGAACAAACAAGGTTGGTTCCAATCAAATAACATAACCCACTTAATATAAATAGAAGGCTACCGACGTAATATGAATAACGTGAATGGTGTATTAACAATTGGTGGGTAAACCAATACTAGACCAAAAATGAATAAAAATACATATAAAAAACAGTAAAAATAAATTGGGAAAATTGACAAATAAAAGTCAACAAGATAAGCCAGTGATGGTAAATAAAAACAGTCTCTTCCTAGGTGCTTCCTGAAAGTAAATGTTGAGGACACCCAGTGAGAAGTCTTCTGTAATCAAAGGGACACTGTGAATCCACCACCAGATAAATTGAAGGCTTACCAGCTGAACAAGCTGTCAGAGCTTGTCGCTAATACCCAGCCAGGGCCTTTAAACCTCCAGACACTATCGGTAAAACCAGGTGGTGTTTTATTATAAAAAGGTCTGTACAGTAAACAGACTGAAAAAAGTTTCCATAAAAGCAGATTAAGCCGGCCGGTAAATAGTACAAACACGCCCGTGCAAACGGAATCTGAAACAGCGTGGTGATGTCAGCACGTCGCTCCTTCCTACGCATTTCATCACTAGGCGGACGTCGCCCTGGGGCACGGGTGGCGTACTGACGCACCGCTATGAATACTCATATTCAAGCATTGATCGGAGTCTCGAACAGCTGAAGCTCATAACGCCATATTGATTATGGGAAAAAGAGAAGGGCAAACAGAGTCAAAAAACAGCTGAAGCTCATGACACCATATTGGTTATGGGAGAAAAAGAGGGCAAACAGAGTCAAATAACATGGTGGAGCAAAAACAATCGTGGCGGCAGGCCAGCAACACAATGTTATCTGAATGGTAAATTGAACCACCTAACTTAAAGAATAACCATATGGTACGGGGATGCCAGGACGCAAACCCAAACAGTAAGTAAATTAAAACAAAACTGTCGTCTGGATATAAATTGTAAAGGCCACTAGGGCCAAAATATCAATACTGTCTGACTGAAAATAAAAATGAAAATAAAGTGGATATACAATAATGAAGGCCACTGGACATACGGTGTGGATACCAACACAGTGGTCCAAATACCATAATCATACTGGAAAATCAAAAATCAAAATGAACATCCAGTATGAAAACCCAATCCCAGCTATTGGGCTAAACTAAAACAATATAAATAGGGCAGAAAAATTATTAAATGGCCAAAGGCTGCGTGACGTCACACCCATGTAGAAACATAGGTAGCAGCATTACACAACTTAATGGTCAACTGGAATAAAAGAGTCGCTCATCAAAGAGGAGGGGCCAAGTGAGTGCATTACCAACCCTACAATGGGTGCCCAATAATGGCTAATATAATAATGGGCACCAAAAATAAGCTGGTTGCCAAAAAACTCGTAGGGGGTCTGTTACACAAATTTGCTAAAATTTTGTTTTCTCCTTTTTCCTTAATTATTTATTGCATTTGTAATTTATGTGTTTATTTCACCTTAACAATATGTGAACTTGATCCGAACTTCGGACAGCTGATATTGGGTCATTTTTGGCAACCAACTTATTTTTGGTGCCCATTATTATATTTGCCATGCTTCCTGTGATGTGTTATGAGGACAAACACTGTAGTTTTGGTTACTGAAGCCCCCCGATTCCCTTGTGAAGACTGAGAAAAAGAATAAATTCAATACCTTTGCCATCTCCCCATCCTTTGTAACCAGATGTCCTTCCTCATTCATTATGGGGCCAATATGGTCTGTCCTCTCTTTTTTACTGTTTATATACTTAAAGAATTTTTTTTGCTCTCTTCCGCTATGTCTCTTTCGCTTTCTATCTTAGCAGCCCTAATTGCACCCCTACATATCTTGTTGAATTCTTTGTAAAGTCTGAATGCTGATGATGATCCCTCAGCCTTGTGTTTTTTGAAGGCCTTCTCCTTTGCTTTTATATGCATTTTTACATTGGAGTTAAGTCATCCAGGACTTTTGTTCGCTCTTTTAAATTTAAAGAAAACCCATCTCTCCTCCGTGTTCCTTGTTTCTAAGATTTTATCCCAATTTATATCTTCTAGCAAGGTTCATAGTTTAGGGAAGTTGGCTCTTTTGAAATTTAATGTCTTTGTGTTCCCCTTGTGTTTCCTATTTATGTGACTTATACTGAAGCCAATTGACCTGTGATCGCTGTTTCCTAAATTGCCCCTTAGATCAGGTCTGTACTGTTGGTAATCAGTAGATCTAGTAACACCTTGTTTCTAGTTGGTGCGTCTACCATCTGACCCATGAAATTTAGACATTTAGACAAAGACATTTAGACTCCTTTCACACTAAGGCTTTTTCAGGCTCTTTTGGGCTAAAAATCGTGCCTGTAAAGCATCTGAAAAACGGCTCCCCTGCAGTCTCAAGATGTAAGCCCGGGTACTTTCACACTGAGGGGGTGCGCTGGCAGGACGTTAAAAAAACTCCTGCAAGCAGCATCTTTGGAGCAGCGAAGGCTCCTTCACCGCTCCTGCCCATTGAAATAAATGGGCAGCACCGCTGAACCGCCAGCAAAGCACTGTTGCAGCGGTGATTTGCGGGTCATTTTAACCCTTTTTCGGCTGCTAGCGGAGTTAAAAGCGGCCCGCTAGTGGCCAAAAACCTCAACAAAATCGACGGTAAAGCACCACTAAAAATAGCGTTGCTTTACCGCCAACAGCACCAACGCCCCAGTGTGAAAGCAGCCTTAGAAACTGACGAGCCTTACACGAATGTGTGGTTCCGTCTGCCCAGTCTATGTCTGGATAATTAAAATCCTCCATTATGATAACACTTCCCATCGTTGCTGCTAATCCAAATTGTGATAGGAGGTCCATGTCCCTTTCCTTCCTAAGGTTAGGGGGCCTATAGCATATCCCCAGTATTATTTTTTACTTAGTTTCATCCCATAAGTATTCCACCTCCTCCCTAGCTCCCTTATTGCTGTCATCTCTCACATTAACCACTTCAGCCCCGGACCAATTGGCAGCCAAAGGACCAGGCCCCTTTTTGCAATTCGGCACTGCGTCGCTTTAACTAACAATTGCGCGGTCATGCGACGTGGCTCCAAAACAAAATTGGCGTCCTTTTTTTCTCACAAATAGAGCTTTCTTTTGGTGGTATTTGATCGCCCCTGCGGTTTTATTTTTTGCGCTATAAACAAAAATAGAGCGACAATTTTGAAAAAAATGCAATATTTTTTACTTTTTGCTATAATAAATATCCCCAAAAAATATATAAAAAAACATTTTTTTTCCTCAGTTTAGGCCGATACGTATTCTTCTACATATTTTTGGTAAAAAAAAATCGCAATTAGCGATTATTGATTAGTTTGCGCAAAAGTTATAGCGTTTACAAAATAGGGATAGTTTTATAGCATTTTTATTAATATTTTTTTTTTTATTAGTAATGGCGGCGATCAGCGATTTTTATTGTGACTGCGACATTTTGGCGGACACATCGGACATTTTTGACACATTTTTGGGACATTTGTCATTTATACAGCAATCACTGCTATTTAAATAGCACTGATTCCTATGTAAATGACAGTTGTAGTTAGGGGGTTAACCACTAGGGGGCGGGAGGAGTCAGTGTGACGTGTTGTTTTTTTTTTACAGTAGGGGGGCGTGGCTGTACGTCTGACGTCATTGATCGGCGTTCCCGATGACAGGGAACCGCCGATCACTGACAGTCAGTGTAGGAAGCGCGGGGAGAGGTTTGTTTACATAGACCTCTCCCCGTTCTTCAGCTCCGTAACCCGATCGCGGGATACCAGCGGCGATCGGGTCCACTGGTCCCGCGGCCGTGGTCACGGAGCTCCCGACCGGGTCGCGCGCGCGCCCCCCGGGCAGGCAAATTAAAGGGGACGTACAGGTACGTGCTTTTGCCTGCCCGTGCCATTCTGTTGACGTATATCTACATGAGGCGGTCGGGAAGCGGTTAACTTGTACATTATTCTCGATATATAGGCATACCCCTCCCCCCCCTTTTTAATCTCTCTATCCCTGCGATAAAGGGAATACCCTTGAATGGTTACCAGGTCTCTGAAATTCCCACAAAATCAAAATCCTCCTCGTCCACCAGTATCTCTAGTTCACCCATCTTGTCCGCCAGGCTCCTGCAATATGTACCTGTATGTGTTCTGTACACAGAATGTGTACTGAACGCCCCTCAGAAACATAATTTCCTGCTTATGTGATTAGCTCACCGATTTTCCCAGAAGGCTGCCCTAAGATACAAGTGAGATTTCAGGCATTCCCTGGAACAAAAAAATTATTTTTGAGGAGATACTCCCAATAGGAATGCTTCTAAAGGGATGTAGGCCCAGCAGCTTTCCTCGTTAGTGCCCTGCAGCTGCTGTAGCTGATTGATAATTATGAAACCACTCCCATTAGATTCATTTTTCCACATGGACACAGAGAAACACACTGGGACTTCTTCAGAATACAAAAAGGTAGGAATCTGCAACAAAGTTTGTTCAAATCCTTGCAATGTACATAGATCACCCAGAGGGGAATGCTTTTTTTCTCAACAAAAGTAGAGTTACGCTTTAAGCATTCAACGGGTAATTTTGACTACTTATCTCTAAGTTGATGAAAACTTGCGTCATAGCTAGCTTTATTTTTCTCTCCTCCTTCAATGTGCCGACCCTCATTGTCTTTTAGTAGCAACTCAGCAAAAATAAAGGAGAAGAGTCTCGCACAACATTAAACCTTTGAAAACTTTATAAAAAAGCCAATATAAAAAGAACTCCACTTATAAATGACTTGTTCCCTCATCTTAAATTTGTGCAAACAGAGGTTGGTAGTGTGTATAGAAGGGGCAGTGGACAGCTGACTACAATCAACTCATCACTGTATTAGATAGAGTACAGTATATGAGAGCCTGAATTTTGTGCAACAAGAATGTGGTGCCGAGTCACGGTAACCTTTTACTATCATTTACTTTCAGGTGGGAAGCATGCTGAAGACTCCAAAATATCCTATTTGGCTGTGTAACATAAATGGAACGTATAGTGTCCTCTTTGGGACAAACACATCTCTCTTATGTGACTGGAAAATGGAACATATATTTGACCTTTATTTCTACAGTGGGCAACTTTCTCAGACCAAAACTGTGCATTTGACAGTTGGTGAGTATTGATCTTCTTTTAAACCTTTATCAGTATTTATTATTGGTATAAAATAAATTCTTAAAAGAAAAGGCAGTCTTATTTATCAGGACCTAATCGGATGCCAGGATCTAAGTATGGGTGCTGTTTAAAATGAATGGCACCAACATGCAGTAACACAAGTTATGAGCACTACAAAGCTGCATTAGTGTAAATAGGTCCTATAAACAGCCTTATGCCGCGTACACACGATCGGAATTCTCGTCGGAAAAAACTCTGACGGTTTTTCCGACGGAATTCCGCTCAAGCTGTGTTGCCTAAACACGATCACACCGAATTCCGACGGTCAATAACACAGCGGCATAAAACACGTTCGACAGCATTATAAAAGGGAAGTTTAATGCTTCCGAGCATGCGTCAAATTGTTTCCGAGCATGCGTCGGAATTTTGCGTGTCGGAATTGCATACACACGATCGGACAATCCGATAGAAAGGTTTTCCGTCTGAAAAATTGAGAACAGGTTCTCAATCCAAAGTCCGTCGGAAATTCCGACAGAAAAAGACCGTTGGGCATACACACGGTCGGAAAATCCGATGAAAAGCTCCCATCAGACTGTTTTCATCGGAAATTCCGACCGTGTGTACGCCGCATTATTGTTTGAGGTATGTATGCAAATAAGTTGGAGACACTGTCACCTTGTCCACCTTGCTGAAACTCCTTCTACTGCCCAAGCTGAAAAAAATACTCACTGCTTCTGAGTACAGGATATGGAAGGAAGTAACCTCTTCCCACCTGACAGTACTCGGTTCTAGTAGCCAACTGCTAAGCCCAAGAACATCTCTCCTGGCATTGACATTTTTTGCTGGCAAGGCAAGTATCAGGGGGTCATGGAGAGGCGTTTTACAGAGATACTGTCGTTTTGCCTTGAAAAGACTGTTTAAGGATTGTTTGTGCAAAGAAATGTTTTTTCTATATGTTAAGCCTCGTACATACCCAGCGGGTTGAAGGAAAAAAAATGGCAGCTAAGGTCGGAGCCACTGTACTATGTGATGTTAGTACAGTGATCTCCCCCGCTGAGCTAATGTGTTGTGACAGGGGGATGGCCCCCCTGTCAGAACACTCCGGTGAGCACTCTCAGCCATTAGCTGAAAGCGCTGATCAGGAGCTGGTTGACAGACCTTTTTTGGTCATGAGCCAACTGTCGGACTAGCTGCCGTACACACAGGCTGAATGTCGGCCGGCATGATATTCAGCCTGTGTTTACTAGCCTTTAGACTATACATTCCTGTTGATCCTGCCTTCTTTTCTTGGTATCATAGCCCCCACCCCCCACCCCCATGAGGTCTAGCACCAAGATAAATGTTCATATCAGGACTCTACAGGGGGATTTTTTACTTCAGCACTTGTGCATATTAATGGATTGGATTTTATGTTGATGTTTTTCCTTTTTAATTACTCACTTCTTTTTCCAGACACCCACTCACACCTATGGGAAGGACGCTTTAAAGCAGAAGAGGGTGACCATGAGAAGAAATTTCCCTCTCTTGAGATGACTGTCAGAACTAAATGGGAAGGAGCGGCTATTAACTGGAATGGGACTGTACCATTTTTCTAAAGACAACCTGAAAGTGAAGAGCTCCAAAATGTGACAATTAACTCGCTGAATATAGGATGAAAGTCAGCTATTCATTAAAGTCATTCATAATGCCAATCAGTTGAAACGTTAAATTTGTGTCATTATGCATTTTGTGGTATACTTCCAAGAATATTTACTACAAGACTGAATTAACACGAAAACTGGATGCATGATGCAATGCATTTTTTTATGTTTTATTAAAACAACCAGCCAAAGAATAGTGTAGCTGGGCCCTTTAATATTACGTTTATGTTAATTGACGCATAAATAATACAAAAAACATAAAATAAACATACAAACATAAACAGAAATTACAAACAAGTAGTGAAAAACTACATTCTACAGTAGGGTGACCAGACATCCTCGGATTGAGGATGCTGTCCCCGGGGGGCCCATCTGTCCCTGGATCTGTCATTTTAGCAGGGGGGCCCGGAGGTAAAGCGGACAGGGACTCCCAAATCCTGTCCACCAATAAGCTAATCCCTGCGGTGCAGCTATTTAGAAAACAAACTTTAACTTACAAACAGTAAGCACACTATTTCTTCATTTTCGAGGTTTAGGCAGATTAATCTGCCGCAGCGCGCTACACAGTTGAAGCCATGCCTCTTCAATATAAATACACTGCAGCCGGCCAGGAGTGCTGGCGGCGGATTAATCCGTCTATACCCGAAATTGAAGAAATAGTCGGCTCTCTGTCCCCGTCCCCCACTGAACACAGAGGGCCCGGAGATGTTTGTTTTCGAAATAGCTGCACCGTGGGGGGGGATTAGCTTATTGATGGACAGGATTTGGGAGTCCCTGCCCACTCTACCTCGCCCCCCAGTTCCCTCCAGTCCTAGTTTCCCAGTTCGGTGGTGCCCAGGAGGAAGGAAAAGGACCAGATGTACCAGCGGTGCTCAGATGGTCCCGGGCTCCCAGATCCAGGATCAACCTCCTGCAGGAGAAGCACTGCACCCAGGCACCAGGTAGAAGAAGATGCCCAGACTAGGTACCGGGGGTGACTAACAATGCTGAATTTGAACATGTGAGGATTCATTCCTGGGCACAGGCGAGGCTGCATTCCTGGGCACAAGTGAGGCTGCATTCCTGGGCACAGGTGAGGCTGCATTCCTGGGTACAGGTGACGCTTCATTCCTGGACACAGGTGACGCTTCATTCCTGGACACAGGTGACACTGCATTCCTGGACACAGATGAGGCTGCATTCCTGGACACAGGTGAGGCTGCATTCCTGGGCACACATGAGACTGCATTCCTGGGCACACGCGAGACTGCATTCCTGGGCACAGGTGATGTTGCATTCCTGGGCACAGGTGACGCTGCATTCCTGGGCACAGGTGACGCTGCATTCCTGGGCACAGGTGACGCTGCATTCCTGGGCACTGGTGACGCTGCATTCCTGGGCACTGGTGAGGCTGCATTCCCGGGGACAGGTGAGGCTGAATTCCCAAGCACAGGTGAGGCTGCATTCCTGGGCACAGGTGATGCTGCATTCCTGGGTATAGGTGAGGCTGCATTGCTGGGCACAGGTGAGGCTGCATTCCTGGGCACCGGTGACTCTGCATTCCCCGGTACAGGTGAGGCAGCATTGTTGGTCACTGGTGAGGCTACATTCCTTGGCACTGGTGAGGCTGCATTGCTGGGCACTGGTGAGGCTGCATTGCTGGGCACTGGTGAGGCAGAATTCCTGGGCACTGGTGAGGCTGCATTGCTGGGCACTGGTAAGGCTGCATTCCTGGGCACAGGTGAGGCTGCATTGCTGTATACAGATGAGATTGCATTCCTGGGCATAGGTGAGGCTGCATTGCTGGGCACACGTGAGTCTGCATTCCTGGGCGTAGGTGAGGCTGCATTCCTAGGCACAGGTGAGGCTGTATTGCTAGGCACAGGTGAGGCTTCATTGCTGGGCAGAGGTAAGGCTGCATTCCTGGGCACAGGTGACGCTGCATTCCTGGGCACAGGTGATGCTGCATTCCTGGACACAGGTGAGGCTGCATTCCCGGACACAGGTGAGGCTGCATTCCTGTTCTCGAGTCATGCTTTGAGAGGGGAGAGAACTTGTGCTGGAGGGGGGATTGGATTTGAAATCCCCCTCCCCACCTTCTAGCACAAGTCTTCGCCTCCTCCCAAAGCACCCCCCAGTACATATCTGACCACCTCCAGCACAATTCTGCATCTCCCCCAGTATGTATCTGACCCCCCAGCACAAGTCCGCTACCCTCCCAAAGTGCCCCCCACCCCACATTCTAGCACAAGTCATCAACTCTCCCAAAGCACCCCCCAGCACAAGTCTGCTCCCCTCCCAAAGCTCCCCCCCAGAACGCATCTGACCCCCCCCCCCCCCCAGCAAAGTCCTCTCCCCTCCTAAAGCACCCCCCCCCCCCCATTATATACCTGTACCCCACTCTACTCCACATTTTAGCACAAGTCCTCTACCTCCCAAAGCAACCCTTAACACATGCCTGGAGCTTGGGTTTTGTTTAACATGCTCATTAAGCCCCTCCCACTGTAACGTTTGGCCACACCCATGTTTTGCTGTGGTGCGCTTTGCACGCTGCAGGCTTCTACCTCCCTCAAGTGTCCCTCATTCTCAAGTTTGAAAGTTGATAGGTATGTGAGTGTATGTCGTCACCCTAGGACAGTAGGACAGGAAGTGTGTTATTGACAGGATTAGCAGCTGCAAATAAAGGGAAAAATAGCCTGAAATAACAAATGCAGACACCACATCAAAGGACTAGTAAAATGCAATATATTCTTTGCTGTTCTTGAGTAGGAATGAGCTGTCATTTCGGACTGAAATTTGCTTGTTCAGAGGTTCGCAGACGGCTGAAAAAAATTGGAATTCTCTTGAGCTGAACCTCCAGCAGCAGCGAGAAGTGAAACATATAGCAGCCTAATTACTACAACTGCCAAATGTGATAACTTTTATTTAGGTTGGTTGTTAGGAAGCCAGAATCCATCGCTGCCCCTATAACAATGACGCATCCCCACTCAGCACATTCAGCTGTAATCACTGATCCCTGCCAAACAGAATTTTTATTAATGATATTCTGTTTAAGGCCTCATGCACACTGAGGTCTTATGCGCATTCACAAGTTAATGCATTCTATTGGCCTGAATATTCATTTATATGGCCATCAGCATGCATTGCGACCGTGCATAAATGTGCCTTGCGTTTAGGAGCATTCCATGTTTTTTCTGCCCAAATGTTCTTCTCCTGCACATACTGGCAATGTTTTTTTCTAGCTCAAAAAGCTCCTCTTCTAATATACCTGTAAATGCCTATGTGTGCATGGACACATTAGATAACATGGAGGGCGTTTAGAATTAAACAAAAAAAAAAAAACACCATACGCCTCTGAAAGTGCCATTTTTTCCACCCATTGTGCATGAGTATGTGAAAATATAAAGTGCAGTGGTATAAATTACAATTCAAAATGATACAAATGTGTATATAACATATGATAACTATAAAGCCCCATACACACGGTCGGACAATCCGTGGACCAGGTCCGTCGGATCATGTCCGTCGTACTTTGTCCGATGTTGGTTTTGCGTACACACGGTCGGACAAAGTTGTCGGAAAATCCGATCATTCTGAACGTGGTGACGTTCGTTGCGTACGACGGGACTACGTAGAGGCTAGTAGCCAATAGCTTTGGTCTTGTAATGTGATCTGAGCATGCGTAGCACTTTGTCCGGTCGGACAACCGTACACACGATCGGGTTTGGTGTGATCGGACCGGGTTGACGGCAAATCTTTCCAGCAGGAGATAAGACTTTGTCCGTCGGACAAACCGACGAACACTGTCCGATGGTGCATACACACGGTCTGATTTTTCAACAACCTTGTCCGATCGGACAAAATCCATGAAAAAGTCCGACCGTGTGTATGGGGCTTTAAGTGCAAATGTGAAAAAGTAGCTGTAACTACTATACAATAATGATTTCATGTGTCACCAACACAATGCCAGGGGAGGGGGAAGGGAAGAGGAAAGGGGAAGGGGAAGGGAAGGGGAATGGAAGGGGAAGGGGAAAAGGACCCTCCTTCTTTCTAAGCACGGACTTGGTACCGGCCACGGTGGAGTTAACAAAAACATTGTATACTGAAAATGGTTCCCTCTCCTTCTTCCTTGCCCTCTTTGTGCATTTTTTTTCATGCTCGAGTGTGCACAATCACATCAGATGGGACCACTAGTTCGCAGCCTAAAGCCTCTGACTTTGGTGGCTCAGCCGACACGTTCAGCAGGCTGATGTTGCTAAAAGGCTGGAAGGGGGAAGGGAATGGGGAAGGGGAAGGGAAGGGGAAAGGGGAGGAGGAAGGGAAAAGGGAAGGAGAAAGGGAAAGGAAGGGGTAAGGGACCCTCCTCCTTTCGCAGCACAGACTTTTGACCGACCACGGTAGAGTTAACAAAAACATTATATACTGAAAATGGTTCCCTCTCCTTCTTTCTTGCCATTTTTGTCCATCTTATTTTATGCTATAGTGTGCCCCATCAGATGGGACCACTAGTTCACAGTTTAAAGCCCCTGACTTTGGTGTCTCAGTCGAAACATTCAGAAGGCTGATGTTGCTACAAGGCTGGAAGGGGGAAGGGAAGGGGGAAGGGGAAGGGAAGGGGAAGGGAAGGGGGAAGGGAAGGGGGGAAGGGGAAAGGGAAGGGGGAAGGGAAGGGAAGGGGGAAGGGAAGGGAAGGGGGAAGGGAAGGGGGAAGGGAAGAGGCAAGGGGAGGAGGAAGGGGAAGGGTAGGGGAAGGGTAGGGGAAAGGGGTTTATGCGAGATTGTGCACCAATCAGACGGGACTACTAGTTTGCAGATTAAATCCTCTTACTTTGGTGGCTCAGCCGACACGTTTAGCTGGCTGATGTTGCTACAAGGCTGGAAGGGGAAAGGGAAGGGGGGGGGGGGAGGGGAAGGGGAAGGAAAGTAAAAGGGGAGGGGGAAGGGGGAAGGGAAGAGGAAACGGAAGCGGAAGGGGGAAGGAAGGGGGAAGGGAAAGGGGAGGGGGAAGGTAAGAGGAAAGGGGGAATGGGATCAGGAAGGGGAGGGGGAAGGGGAGGGAGAAGGGAAGGGGGAAGGGAAAGGGACCCTCCTTTCTCAGCACGAACTTGGGACTGGCCATGGTGGAGTTCACAAAAACATTGTATACTGAAAATGGTTCCCTCTCCTTCTTCCTTGCCATCTTTGTGCATTTTCTTTTATGCTCGAGTGTGCACAATCAGACGGGACCACTAGTTTGCAGCTTAAATACTCTAACTTTGGTGGCTAAGCCGACGCGTTCAGCTGGCTGATGTTGCTACAAGGCTGGAAGGGGGAAGTAAAGAGGTAGGGAAAGGAAAGGGGAAATGGAAGGGGAAAGGAAAAGGGGAAAGGGACCCTCCTCCTTTCTCAGCACGGACTTGGGACCAGCAACCGTGGAGATAACAAAAACATTGTATACTGAAAATGGTTCCCTCTCTTTCAATATTGCTATGGGACCACTAGTTTGCAGCTTAAAGCCTCTGACTTTGGTGGCTCAGCCAACACGTTCAGCTGGTTGATGTTGCTACAAGGCTGGAAGGGGGAAGGGGAGGGAAGGGGGAAGGAAAGGGGAAGGGAAAGGGGAAGGAAAGGGAAGGGGGAAGGGGAGGGAAGAGAAGAGGAAAGGGAAGGGGCAAGGGGAGGAGGAAGGGGGAAGGGAAGAGAGAAGGGGAGGAGGAAGGGGGAAGGGAAGGGGAAATGGACCGCCTCCTTTCTCAGCACGGACTTGGGACCCGCCATGGTGGAGTTAACAAAAACATTGTATACTGAAAATCTTTCCCTCTCCTTCTTCCTTGCCATGTTTGTGCATTTTCTTTTATGCTCGAGTGTGCACCATCAGATGGGACCACTAGAATGCAGCTTAAAGCCTCTAACTTTGTGGGTCAGCCAGCACGTTCAGCTGGCTGATGTTGCTACAAGGCTGGAAAAGGGAAGGGAAAGGGAAGGGGAGGGGGAAGGTTAAGGGAGAGGGGAAGGAAAGGGGAAGTGGAGGGGCAAGGGGGAAGGGAAGAGGAAAGGGAGGAGGAGGGGAAGGAAAGGGGAGGGGAAGTGAAGGGGAGGGGGAAGGGAAGAGGAAAGGGAAGGGGGGATGGGATCAGGAAGGGAAGAGGAAAGGGGGAAGGGGAGGGGAAGGGGAGGGGGAAATGGAGTGAGAAGGGAAGGGGGAAGGGAAGGGGAAAGGGAAAGGGACCCTCCTTCTTTCTCAGCACGGACTTGGGACTGGCCATGGTGGAGTTAACAAAAACATTGTATACTGAAAATGGTTCCCTCTCCTTCTTCCTTGCCATCTTTGTGCATTTTATTTTATGCTCCAGTGTGCACAATCAGATGGGTCCACTAGTTTGTAGTTTAAAGCATCTAACTTTGGTGGCTAAGTCGACACGTTCAGCTAGCTGATGTTGCTACAAGGCTGGAAGGGAGAAGTAAAGGGGAAGGGAAAGGAAAGGGGAAATGGAAGGGAAAGGGGGAAGGGGAAAGGAAAGGGGAAAGGGACCCTCCTCCTTTCTCAGCACAGACTTGGGACCAGCAACCGTGGAGATAACAAAACATTGTATACTGAAAATGGTTCCCTCTCTTTCTTCATTGCTATCTTTGTGAATTTTCTTTTATGCTCGAGTGTGCACAATCAGATGGGACCACTAGTTTGCAGGTTAAAGCCTCTGACTTTGATGGCTCAGCCGACACGTTCAGCTGGCTGATGTTGCTACAAGGCTGGAAGGGGGAAGGGAATGGGGTAGGAAAGTGGAAGGGAAGGGGAAGGGAAGGGGAAAGGGGAGGAGGAAGGGAAAAGGGAAAGGGAAGGAGAAAGGGAAAGGAAGGGGTAAGGGACCCTCCTCCTTTCGCAGCACAGACTTTGGACCGACCGGGGGAAGGAAAGGGGAAGGGAAAGTGAAGAGGAAAGGGAAGGGGCAAGGGGAGGAGGAAGGGGGAAAGGAAGGGAGAAGGTGAGGAGGAAGGGGGAAGGGAAGGGGAAATGGACCGCCTCCTTTCTCAGCACGGACTTGGGACCGGCCACGGTGGAGTTAAAAAGCATGCATACTGAACATATTTCCCTCTCCTTTTTCCTTGCCATCTTTGTGCATTTTCTTTTATGCTCGAGTGTGCACCATCAGACGGGACCACTAGTTTGCCGCTTAAAGCCTCTGACTTTGGTGGCTCAGCCGACATGTTCAGCTGGCTGATGTTGCTACAAGGCTGGAAGGGGGAAGGAAAATGGAAAGGGAAGAGGAGGGGGAAGGGTAAGGGGAAGCAAAGGGGAAGGAAGGGGAAAAAGAAGAGGGAAGGGAAGGGGGAAGGAAGGGGAAGGGAAGGGGGAAGGAAGGGGAAGGGAAAGGAGAGGGGGAAGGGGGGGGAAGGGAAGAGGAACGGGAAGGGGGAATGGGATCAGGAAGGGAAGAGGAACGGGAAGGGGGAATGGGATCAGGAAGGGAAGAGGAACGGGAAGGGGGAATGGGATCAGGAAGGGAAGAGGAAAGGAAAGGGAAGGGGAAGGGGAAGGGGAGGGAGAAGGGAAGGGGAAGGGGAGGGAGAAGGGAAGGGGAAAGGGAAGGGAAAGGAAAGGGGAAAGGGAAGGGGAAAGGGAAGGGGAAAGGGACCCTCCTCATTTCTCAGCACGGACTTGGGACCGGCTACAGTGGAGTTAACAAAAACATTGTATACTGAAAATGGTTCCTTCCTTGTCAATTTTGTCCATTATCTTTTATGGTAGAGTGTGCACCATCAGACGGAACCACTAGTTCGAAGCTTAAAGCCTCTGACTTTGGTGGCTCAGCCGACACATTCAGCGGGCTGATGTTGCTAAAAGGCTGGAAGGGGGAAGGGAATGGGGAAGGGAAGGGAAAGGGAAGGAGGAAGGGGAGGGGAAGGGAAGAGGAAAGGGAAGGGGGAAGGGGAGGAGGAAGGGGAAGGAAGAAGGGGAGGAGGAAATGGGAAGGGAAGGGGAAATGGACTGCCTTCTTTCTCAGCACGGACTTGGGACCGGCCACGGTGGAGTTAACAAAACGGTGGGACCATTAGTTCACAGCTGAAAGCCCCTGACTTTGGGGGCTCAGCCGACACGTTCAGCTGGCTGATGTTGTTACAAGGCTGGAAGGTGGAAGGGGAAGTGAATGGGGAAGGAAAGGGGAAGGAAAGGGAAGGGGAAGGGAAAGGGGAAAAGGGAAGGGGAGAGGGAAGGGGAAAGGGACCCCTCTCATTTCTCAGTACAGTCTTGGGACCGACCACGGTGGAGTTAATTTTTTTGAAGATGAGCTGAGTTGCTGAAAGCTAAAAATATAGCGCCTCATCCCTTACATAAAGTCAAAATTTTGTTCAGTGAACAGTTTTGGGACTTTTAGGGCGCAATAATACGAAAAAATTGAATATGAAAAATAATTTATTGAAGATCACAACATAACTTAATATTGCACTTTTGACATCATGTGTCTAAGAAAACATTAAAAACAATACATCCCTGAACAGGGATGAAGTTTTCATTTATTGCTCTTTTTCTCAACATGTTTCACCCAAACTTGGGCTTCCTCAGTAGAGTTAGATAATGTCATATAATTTTTACTGGAATAGAAAAATACAATCAGACATTGAACACACAATAGTTTACACTGCCTAGGTAGAGTAATATAGAAATGAACATCACGTAATAGGGAGGTGGGTGGAGCTTGTAAGCTCATATGCTAACCTGGGTGCTCCGGGAGAGAGTTCCGCAGTCCACATAAATGCTGAATGCATGGGGTTGTAAAGAGTGCATCATAGAGAGGGAAATAATATCCAAAACTATATCAGTTTTGCAATCCATCTATGGGGTATATTAATAAAGATGCTTAGTTTGTTAAGGTGTTAAAGAGAATAAAGATAAATATATATTATCCCAAAAATGGAGAACCCACCTGGAAAGTAATTGCTTGGAATGCTATTCTGAAGGTAATAAGAGCATATAAACGAAATGCTCATGACTGCCAAAAAGGAAGTCCAAATTTGAATCTATAAAATATTTTAAAAGGGAAATTCTTTAGTCCATCAGGGAAATATCAAACAGATATAGTTGCCATTAACAAGCCAAGAACAGATCACCAAGTCCTAAATACATATTTACCTATGTTGAGGGTCTGCATCCACTCAGGGTGCCAGCCAGGATAGAGGACTATCCGGAAAATAGGGAGGTCAGAGTGAGGTACTTAAACCCCTTAAATAGAGTAAAAAAGGGGCATTTTAGTGATCAATTCCCGGTAAAGACAAGTGGCAAATAGTCTGCTATGATCTCTTACCTTAAACAAGCATCGTGTTGGGAGTGAACCTCCACTGAGCTGCACAATTGAAGAGCCCAAACAATTCCCTTTAAATAACCCTCTCCACCGCCGTTTTGGCACCAAAATTTCGGCGCCAAACGGTCAGGTGAGGACATATGATGTCACAACAGGTGCGCCAGGTGCACAGGAAGTAACGGCCGTGAGACCGGAAGTGCCATCCTCAACAGGAAGCCAGACAAACTGACCTCAGTGCTGATAGCAAACAGGAATCACAGGATGTAAAGCCACATCTGAGAAACTGTCAGCAAAGGGAGTTGTAGGGAAATGGACTGACAATAATTGTCAATACAAACCAGCAGAAGGATATTGATTCTATATCCCTAAGCTGGATGTGAACAGTGTTTGAGCATTGATTTGGGTCACAAAACAAATCCATATCAACTACCTCTATTCCCTTGGAACATGATTATGTAACCAAGAAAACGGCTGCAGTTTGCGCAAGCGTTTAACCCCGAGGTGACTAAAGCGGCACCAGTTGGGAATCACAATAGACTTGTGAGGTCTAGAGACTCCCAGTGACGCCTCACGTGTCCATATGATGCAGTCAAGCCCCATTTCAAAACATTTGGCTTCACATGTATATAAGGCTGCAAAAATTGCTCCTTAAAGGGACCGTGACAAAACATGGCCCATGGTTGGTGGAGTTAACAAAAACATTGTATACTGAAAATGGTTCCCTCGCCTTCTTCCTTGCCATTTTTGTCCATTTTCTTTAATGCTAGAGTGTGCACCATCAGACGGGACCACTAGTTTGCAGCTTAAATCCTCTTACTTTGGTGGCTCAGCCGACACATTCAGCTGGCTGATGTGGCTACATAGCTGGAAGGGGATGGGGAAGGGACGGGGGAAGGAAAGGGGAAGGGATGAGGAAAGGGGAGAAGGAAGGGGAGGAGGAAGGGAAAAGGAAAGGGAGGGAGGGGGGAGGGGAAGGACAGGGGAAGGGAAAGGGAAGGAAAAGGGTAGGGGAAAAAGGAAGGGGAGGAGGAGGGGGAAGGGGAAGGAAAGGGGAAGGGAAAGAAAAGGGGAGGGGGAAGGGAAAGGGACCCTCCTCCTTTCTCAGCACAGACTTAGGGAAGAGGAAAGGGAAGAGTAGGGGCAGGGGGAAATAAAGGGCAAGGGGAAAGGAAAGGGAAGGGGGAAGAGGAAGCGAAGGGGAGGGGGAAGGGAAAGGGAAAGGGAAGGAAAAGGGGCAGGGGCAAAAGGAGGGCAAGGGGAAATGGAAGGGGAGGGGTAAGTGGAAAGGAAAGAGGAAAGGGACTCTCCTCCTTTCTCAGCACGGACTTGGGACCAGCAACCGTGGAGATAACAAAAACATTGTATACTGAAAATGGTTCCCTCTCTTTCTTTATTGCCATCTTTGTGAATTTTCTTTTATGTTCGAGTGTGCACCATCAGATGGGACCATTAGTTTGCAGCTTAAAGCCTCTGACTTTGGTGGCTCAGCCGACACGTTCAGCCGGCTGATGTTGCTACAAGGCTGGAAGGGGAAGGGGAGGGAAGGGGGAAGGAAAGGGGAAGGGAGGGGAAGGGAGGAGGAAAGGGAAGGGGCAAGGGGAGGAGGAAGGGGGAAGGGAAAGGAGAAGGGAAGGAGGAAGGGGGAAGGAAAGGGTAAATGGACCGCCTCCTTTCTCAGCACGGACTTGGGACCCGTCACGGTGGATTTAAAAAAAAACATTGTATACTGAAAATGGTTCCCTCTCCTTCTTCCTTGCCATCTTTGTGCATTTTCTTTTATGCTCGAGTGTGCACCATCAGACGGGATCACTATTTTTCAGCTTAAAGCCTCTAACTTTGGTAGCTAAGCCGACACGTTCAGCTGGCTGATGTTGCTACAAGGCTGGAAGGGGGAAGGGGGAAGGGAAGGGGGAAGGAAAGGGGAAGGGGAGGGGAGGAGATGGGGAAGGAAAGGGGAGGGGGAAAGGAAGGGGGAAGGAAAAAGGAAAGGCAAGGGGAGGGGGAAGGGGGGGAGGAAAGGGGAAGGGAAAGGGGAGGGGGAAGGGGAAAGGGGGATGGGGAGGAGAAAGGGAAGAGGAAAGGGGAGGGGGAAGCGGGAAGGAAAGGGGAGGGGGAAGCGGGAAAGTAAGGGGGAAGGGAAAGGGGAAGGGGAAAGGAAGGGGGAAGAAAGGGGAAGGGGAAAGGAAGGGGGAAGAAAGGGGAAGGGTAAGGGAAGGGGAAAAGGACCCTCCTCCTTTTTCAGCACGGACTTGGGACTGGCCATGGTGCATTTAACAAAAACATTGTATACTGATAATGGTTCCCTCTCCTTGCCATCTTTGTGCATTTTCCTTTATGCACGAGTGTGCACAATCAGACGAGACCACTAGTTTGCAGCTTAAAGCCTCTTACTGTGGTGGCTCAGTCGACACATTCAGCTGGCTGATGTTGCTACAAGGCTGGAAGGGGGAAGGGAAAGGGAAGGGGAAGGGAAGGGGGAAGGTGAAAGAGAAGGGAAGGGGAGGGGGAAGGGGGAAGAGGAGGGGAATGGAAGAGCTTCAAAACTAGTCAATTGAGTTAGTGAGGTTGCAGTATTCAATAGTGGTGTGAACATTTTTTTTATTTGGAGGTATTTAAACAACTCTGATTGTGGTATGTTGTATGTTTCGCTTAAAGTCGGGAAAGGTATAAATGATGATGATTTTACAAATTTGTACATATATATAACACCCCTAGCTGTCCATTCTCTGAAGGATTTAGGGGAAACCCAAGCAGGATAGAATGCAGGATTTTTGTAAAATGAAAGTAAAGGGTTATGCAGGGATATTAGTTGACTTTTAATTTTAGATTTATTCCAAAGGGAAATTAAAGCGGTTCTGCACTCTGTATATTTTTTTTTTTTTGGGGGGGTATACAAAGGATGCTTACCTTTATTGGGGGACTCACCTGTTCCATCTTCCATCTCGATCGCCGCCGGTTTTCGTCCGATGAAGTTCCTCATCTTCTTCTTTTGTGCTGGGGGCCATCTTGCCTGTGGGCATGTGAAACCCCCACAGGCACTTTAGATGGCCCAGCATGCACCGCCGTTACTCGCGCGTGCGCAGTAACGGCACATCTGCCGACATCTGCGAGATTTCGGAAGATGTCCGCACTGACTCCTGGGAACAATGACACCAAATCCCAGGAGACAGTGCGGCCTGACAACGATCGACGCAGAGACCCCGCCCACCGCCGAAGAGAGAGAAGACCGGAAGTCATCAATTACAAGGTAAGTAAAAAAAAAAAAAAAACACATTTCATTTAGTACTCTTTGCCTGATTTGGAAGGCAAAGAGATTTACTAAATGAAATGGGTGCAGAACCACTTTAAGTGTTTGGTAATTGGATTTCGTATCCCTTTGCGGTCTTTTGAGGAGATCTAGAGTAAGTTGGAGACTGAAATGGGATCACATTCAGCCGCTTCAATTGATACCCAAAGTGGAGCTTCGTGTTGAGTAGGGATGGGCCGATGTGGGAAGGGAAGGGAAGGGGAAAGGGGGATGGGGAGGAGGAAGGGAAGAGGAAAGGGGAGGGGGAAGCGGGAAGGAAAGGGGAAGGGAAAGGGAAAGTAAGGGGGAAGGGAAGGGGAAAGGAAGGGGGAAAGAAAGGGGAAGGGTAAGGGTAAGGGGAGTGGGAAGGGAAGGGAAGGGAAGGGGAAGGGGAAAGGGGGATGGGGAGGAGGAAGGGAAGAGGAAAGGGGAGGGGGAAGTGGGAAGGAAAGGGGAAGGGAAAGGGAAAGTAAGGGGGAAGGAAAGGTAGAAGGGGAAAGGAAGGGGGAAAGAAAGGGGAAGGGTAAGGGTTCGTCTGCTCGTCGAGGGCAGAACTCTGAGGGCTGTTCGCATCAAATTCGTGTGATGTGAACAGTCCACAATGCACTGCTCCAGTCGCAGTGCATTGCTGGCTGATGATTGGCCAAGCATGCACTGTGACCCCGCATGCTTGGCCAATCATAGAGCCAGCGGCGAGGAGAGGGGGTTTAGTACACGCCCCACACTATATAAGGACGCCGCGCCGGCGGCCTCGTGTAGTGTGTTCCGGCTTGAGGAACAGTGACAGTGTACTATACATGTACACACTATATGTGAATCATTTCTGTGTGGGGAAAGTGTAGGGAAAGAGGAAAAATAGGCAGGGATAGTGTATTCTTCTCAGCCTTTGCTTGTGGGGAAAGTGTAGGGATAGAGTAAAAATAGGCAGGGATAGTGTGTTCTTCTTAGTGCTGTTCTCTACCAATCCAGCCATCTGCAGGAGTTAGTGTGTGTGTGTGTGCGCTGTGTGAGTATAGCACAGCAGTAGCACACTAAACCACCTTACACTGTATCTGCCCTGTTGTCACCTAAAAGCCCCATTCACACGGTCGGATTTTCGCATGGATTCTGTCCGATCGGACAATGTTGTCGAAAAATCCGACAATGTACGTCGGATTGTCCGACGGACAAAGTCCTATCTCCTGCTGGATAGATTTTTTGACAACAAGGTCCGATCACACCAAATCCGATCGTGTGTATGGTAGTCCGACGGACAAAGTGCTACGCATGCTCAGATCACATTACAAGACCAAAGCTATTGGCTACTAGCCTCTACGTAGTCCCGTCGTAGGCAACAAACGTCACCACGTTCAGAATGATCGGATTTTCCGACAACTTTGTCCGACCGTGTGTACGCAAAACCAACATCGGACAAAGTACGACGGACATGATCCGACGGACCTGGTCCTCGGATAATCTGCGCGTGTGTATGGGGCTTAAGACAGCCATCTGCAGGAGTTAGTGTGTTTTGTGTGCCTCCAGCACAACACAGTATACACCAACAGTCCATACATACAGTATATACCTACAGTCCCTGTCTTGTTTGCACCGCCTGTATACTGCGGTTCAGAGTATATAGGGTTTTAGGTATAGGGTTTTATTTTGGGTGCAGGGTTCCCCTTAATATCCATACAAGACCCAAAGGGGCTGGTAATAGGCTGGGGTAGGGGGGGATGGGGTAGCCATGCCATTTTTCTCAAAGATTTTCATCCATATTGCCTCGACAAGACATGACATTAAAGCCGCAAGCAGTTTTAAGTGGCTTCTTTTTTTTCCTTTACAAATGTCATTTTGTGCAGGGACAGTTCTAAACACGAATGTCACACATGTCACTTCACAGGCATACTTTAGACACCCCCCAGGTACCATATTTAAAGGAATATTTCACTTTTTTTTTCACTTTATGCATCATTAAAATCACTGCTCCAGAAAAAACGTCAGTTTTAAAAACTTCTTTTTGCATTGATACATGTCCCCTGGGGCAGGACCCAGGTCCCCAAACCTTTTTTAAAACAATAACATGCATATTGGCCATTATAATTAGCACTTTAGATTTCGAACGTCCGCGTCCATTGTAACTAAAGCCTCATACACACGATCGGACCTTGGACCAACTTTCCCGTGGATTTTTGTCCAAAGTGCGTTGGCCCCAAGTTGGTATTGCATACACACGGTCGGACTTTTTAGGCAACCAACACGAAACATACTGACGACACTTCAAAAGAGGACGTCCGAATACTCCAGCGCCACCTTTGGTCAACTTCTATATTGTTGTCTGATCTTTTGCATTGGTTCTAAGCATGCGTGTTTGTACTTTGGACAAAAGTCTGTTGGTTTTGTGTACACACGATCGGACTTTGGTCCATCGGACTTTTGTTGGCAGAAAGTTGGTCCGTTCGCACAGCCAACAAAAGTCAGATGAAACCTGGAAAAAGTTGGTCCGATGGAGCGCACACACGGTCGGATGTTGGTCCAAACCAGCTAATTTGCATGTTGGTTGTCAAAAAAGTCTGATCGTGTGTATGGGCCTTAATAGGGTTCTAACGTTCGTGCAAACTTTCGGTCCGTTCGCAGGTTCTGGTGCGAACCGAACCCAGGGGGTGTTCGGCTCATCCCTAGTGTTGAGCATGATATTTAGTAAGAGTTGCTATGTGAGCTGCCCTATAATAATATGCAACGTTAGGACATCCTAGACCCCCATTTATTTAGGAAGATAAAGTGTATGTTGCTGAATTCGCAGTTTGGAAGAGCCCCACACAAATGAAGTATTCTCAAGTAATATGCTGGAATCGGAATTGGTAAAACTCTGAACACGTATAATAATTTGGGTAATATTGTAATTTTAATGGCATTAATTCTTCCGAACCATGATAACGGGAGGTGAGACCATGAGTTCATCATATTTAATAGGGATTTCAAAAATGGAGGGTAGTTGATTGAAAATAAATCTGAGAGAGGTGATGTAAGTTGTATCCCAAGGTATGGGTTTGATCTTTCAGACCATGTAAAAGGGAGACCAATTTTTGCGGAAGATAGTTCCAAATTTGAAAGAGATATATTTAATGCTAAACATTTTTTTGGGGGTTAATATATAAGCCTGAAAATGCAGCAAAATTATTAAGAATTGGAATAAGATTAGGGCCTGACACTTGGGATGAAATAAATAATAGGATATCATCTGCAAATAAACAAAGTTTGTGTTGGTATCCTCCTATTTCAATTCCGGTAATAGCAGGGTCAGTTCTAAGTTTTTGTGCAAGTGGTCCTATAAGTAGGGGAAATAATAAAGGAGAAAGCGCACATCCTTGTCGTGTACCTCTTTCAATATTGAAAGAATCAAATTTATACCCAGAGTATTTGACGTATGCTTTGTCACCTGCCTGGCACGAAGGCATAAAGTCTACCTGATCATGATGTACAAGATCACCAATGATCTTCTTTAGACAGGCCGCGAAGATTTTCGCTAATATCTTAATATCAATTTTATTCATGGAAATAGGGTGATAATTAGTGCTGAGAGTATCATCTGATAATGGCTTCGGAATCATACAAATAATAGCCATTAATGATTCTTGTCTGAATGATTTATTTTTTACCAGTTAACAACCGGCCCAAAGCCGAAAAACGGCTACAGGGCGGTTGCTTAACTCTAAGAGGCCGTTAATTAACGGCCTCACAGAGTTCCCCTCTTGCGCGCCCCCTGGGGCGCGCACTCGAGAACATACGTGATCGCCGGGTCCAGGCGGATCACGGATCACGGTAAACGGCCGCTCATCGCGGCCGTTTACCACGTGATCGCTCCGTCAAATGACGGAGCGATCACATGTAAGCAAACCGGCGTCATTTGATGACGCCGGTTCCTCTCCCCTCCTCTCTCTGTACCGATCGGTACAGTGTGAGAGGAGAGGGGGAGGGATCGGTGGCAGCAGTGCTGTGGGCGGGATCTGTAGTGCCCACAGCCTGCTCTGCATGCCACCGATCCATCCATCCATGCTCAGCCATCCCTCCATACCCTGCAATACACAGCAATAGCCTGCAGTGTATTGCAGGGTATGGAGGGATGGCTGAGCATGGATGGATGGATACCCAGCGATACTCTGCCATACCCAGCAATACTCTGCCATACTCTGCGATACCCTGCCATACCCTGCGATACTCTGCCATACCCTGCGATACTCTGCCATACCCTGCGATACTCTGCCATACCCTGCGATACCCTGCCATACCCTGCGATACTCTGCCATACCCTGCGATACTCTGCCATACCCTGCGATACTCTGCCATACCCTGCATACTCAGCCATACCCTGCCATACCCTGCATACTCTGCCATACCCTGCGATACTCTGCCATACCCTGCGATACTCTGCCATACCCAGCAATACCCTGCCATACCCTGCGATACCCTGCCATACTCTGCCATACTCTGCGATACTCAGCCATACCCTGCCATACCCTGCGATACTCTGCCATACCCAGCAATACCCTGCCATACCCTGCCATACCCTGTGATACTCTGCATATACCCTGCGATACTCTGCCATACTCAGCCATACTCTGCCATACCTGCGATACTCTGCCATACCCTGCCTGCGATACTCTGCCATACTCAGCCATACTCTGCCATACTCTGCCATACCCTGCGATACTCTGCCATACCTGCCATACCTGCATACTCTGCCATACCCTGCGATACTCTGCCATACTCTGCCATACCTGCATACTCTGCCATACCCTGCGATACTCTGCCATACCCTGCGATACTCTGCCATACCCTGCATACTCTGCCATACTCTAACCCTGCGATACTCTGCCATACCCTGCATACTCTGCCATACCTGCATACTCTGCCATACCCTGCGATACATACCTGCCATACCCTGCGATACTCTGCCATACCCTGCGATACTCTGCCATACCCTGCGATACTCTGCCATACCCTGCGATATCTGCCATACCCTGCGATACTCTGCCATCCCCTGCGATACTCTGCCATACCTGCGATACTCTGCCATACCCTGCGATACTCTGCCATACCCTGCGATACCCTGCCATACCCTGCGATACTCTGCCATACCCTGCGATACTCTGCCATACCCTGCATACCTGCCATACTCTGCCATACTCTGCCATACCCTGCGATACTCTGCCATACCCTGCGATACTCTGCCATACCCTGCCATACCCTGCGATACTCTGCCATACCCTGCGATACTCTGCCATACCCTGCAATACCCTGCGATACCCTGCCATACCCTGCATACTCTGCCATACCCTGCGATACTCTGCCATACCCTGCGATACTCAGCAATACCCTGCGATACTCTGCCATACCCTGCAATACTCTGCCATACCCTGCGATATTCTGCCATAAAACTGCCATACCCTGCGATACTCTGCCATACCCTGCGATATTCTGCGATACCATGCAATGCTCGCTACGATCGAAGCCAGGATATTTTTTTTTATTTTATTTCAGGCTTTCCAGCCTAGAGGTGAGATGTGGGGTCTTATTGACCCCATATCTCACTGTAAAGAGGACCTGTCATGTCATATTCCTATTACAAGGGATGTTTACATTCCTTGTAATAGGAATAAAAGTGATCAAAAAAATTTTTTTGGGGGAAAAAAAAGTGTCAAACTAAAATAAATAAAGTAAAATGAACAATAAAAAATAAAAAAATTAATTTAAAGCGCCCCTGTCCCCGGGTGCTCGCATGCAGAAGCGAACGCATACGTAAGTCCCGCCCACATATGAAAACGGCGTTCAAACCACACATGTGAGGTATCGCTGCGAACGTTATAGCGAGAACAATAATTTTGGCCCTAGACCTCCTCTGTAACTCAAAACATGTAACCAGTAACAATTTTTAAAGCGCCGCCTATGGGGATTTTTAAGTAGCGAAGTTTGGCGCCATTCCACGAGCGTGTGCAATTTTGAAGGGTGACATGTTAGGTATCTATTTACTCGGCGTAACTTCATCTTTCACATTATGCAAAAACATTGGGCTAAATTTACAGTTTTGTTTTTTGTAAAGCACAAAACTTTTTTTTCCAAAAAAAACGCGTTCGAAAAATTGCTGCGCAAGTACCGTGCTAGATAAAAAGTTGCAACGACCGCCATTGTATTCTCTAGGGTCTTTGCTAAAAAAACATATATAATGTTTTGGGGTTCTATGTAATTTTCTAGCAAATAAATGATGATTTTTACATGTAGGAGAGAAATGTCAGAATTGTCCTGGGTGCTCCAGAACACCTGATGGTGCTCCCTGCATGTTGGGCCTCTGTATGTGGCCACGCTGTGTAAAAGTCTCACACATGTGGTATCGCCATACTCGGGAGTAATAGCAGAATGTGTTTTGGGGTGTAATTTGTGGTATGCATATGCTGTGTGTGAGAAATAACCTGCTAATATGACAATTTTGTGAAAAAAAATAAAAGAAAAAAAAAATCTTGATTTTGAAAAGAATTGTGGGAAAAAATGACAACTTCAAAAAACTCACCATGCCTCTTTCTAAATACCTCGGAATGTCTTCTTTCCAAAAAGGGGTCATTTGGGGGGTATTTGTACTTTTCTGGCATGTTAGGGTCTCAAGAAATGAGATAGGCCGTCAGTACTTCAGGTGTGATCAATTTTCAGATATTGGCACCATAGCTTGTGGACTCTATAACTTTCACAAAGACCAAATAATATACCCCAATTTGTACTTATTTTTACCAAAGATATGTAGCAGTATAAATTTTGGCCAAAATTTATCAAGAAAAATTACAAATTTGCTAAATTTTTTAACAGAAACTAAGAAAAATTCATTTTTTTACCAAATTTTCTGTCTTTTTTCTTTTATAGCGCAAAAAATAAAAAGCCCAACGGTGATTAAATACCACCAAAAGAAAGCTCTATTTGTGTGAAAAAAAGGACAAAAATTTCATATGGGTACAGTGTTGTATGACTGAGTAATTGTCATTCAAAATGTGAGAGCACCGAAAGCTGAAAATTGGTCTGGTTATTAAGGGTGTTTAAGTGCCCAGTGGTCAAGTGGTTAAATGAGTTTTAAATTTCTGTGCAATTTTTTGTGGGTTGGACCAAGGGATGGGGATAATGGTTGATGTAAGTATTTCTGGTACCATACCTATTGTTAAGAATAAATGATTGGTGTGGATTCAAGAAATAAGTATTCATTTTTCTTTTGTTGGGTTAGATTCTCTCCAAGAATCAACCAAATTATGTCTGGAAATAAGCTCAGAGAGAGACCATTTGGTATGATGTCTTGGTGGGGTATACGGAGTTTTGTCCAGAAATGGGAGGAGGACCTGATTGGAATCACTGCACACAAAGACTGAACCCATTCTATGTGTGTTTAGGACTTGAAAAAGATGTGATAAGAATGGTAAAGATTGATGGTTAGGGGCATAATAGGAGACCACTGTTATAGCTGTGTCCATAACATATCCTGTTAGTAATAGGTAACATCCTTCTGGATCTTTGTTTTCTGAATGCAATGTGAATGGTGTGGAACGATGAAATGCTATGAGAGTACCATGCTTTTTGCTGCCATACGAAGCTGTATATACTTGTGGGTAGGCGGTATTAAAAAATTTGGGAGTTGTAGTTGGAGTAAAATGCATTTCTTGAAGACAGACAATGTGTGCCTTCTTAGCTTGGAACGACCGAAATGCTTTTGTACGTCTGTGTGGCACATTAAAACCCTGCACATTCAATGATAAAATGTTTAAAGGTGCCATATCAAATAAATTCTCGTTCTAAGAACCTTATTTGTCATAGTGCAGTGATTTCTCGGTCTGACCTGCGTGGACAAAAGAAAGAGAAAAGGAAAGGGAGATCCAGTACAATCAATCTTAGAGAAGAAAAAAAGAACATAAAAAATTATAAAGCATATAAATACAGTGAAAAAATCAAGGGATTCAAAAATTACCGTGGTGAGGGGCGAAACCCCCCATCAAGAGACAGGGGGCCTTCGTCGAGTCTCCACATAATATTGTGGGGATCCGAGGAAAGCATGGTGAAGCGCATGAAGCTTCCGTGCGCTGGGGTGCCGCCTAAAAAAATGAATATTAGTATACATCACAAGGATGTAATAGTATTAGCCCTATCAATGTATATCAAACATATATTTAAGCTTAAAGAAAAAGGAAGAAGAGGCGTGGGAGGAGAGATTCCTAAGAATTGTATCCAGAGAATTAAATTTAGGAAAACAAATGAATCCTTTATATTATAATAACCAGAATGAGAATTAAACAGTGAACACAAAATATGCTATTTAGTATCATATCACAAGATAGATACATTTTTGTCAAAATAACTTTCAATACTATTAGCTACATAGCAATAACCCTAGGATGATTTATAAGCACAGAGCCCACAGTTAATGATGGGCCCCATGCTGAAAAAATCTGAATAAACTTATAGAAATGTATAATCTTAACAAGAGTAGCAATATTTTCTATGTAGAATATGAAGTGAAAACTGACAACATAGGATAATAAAACATTTCTGTGAAACTAGAAACAAATCATTAAGTCATGTTGTTTTAAAATGAGTATTTCAATACATCGCAGAATATGAACCACTTATCATGGAGCAAAAAGAGATATTAAGTAGTTAATAAGGGCATTAATGCAATACTTAAAGCGGTAGTAAACCCGCTGAAATTTTTTTTTCTTTTAGTACACCTGTAATGCCCCGTACACACAGTCGGAATTTCCGACGGAAAATGTGCTATCGGACCATGTTATCGGAAAATCCGACCGTGTGTGGGTGCCATCAGACTTTTTCCGTCGGAAAAAATTTGAGATCCTGCTCTCAAATTTTCCCACAGCAAAGTCCAAACGGACTTTTTCCGATCGTGTGTAGCGAATTCCGACGGACAAAGTGCCACGCATGCTCAGATCAATTACAAGACCAAAGCTATTGGGTACTAGCCTCTACGTAGTTCCGTCGTATGCAAAGAACGTCACCACGTTCAGAATGATCGGATTTTCCGACAACTGTGTCCGACCGTGTGTATGCAACACCTGTGTCGGACAGAATCCGTCGGAAAAAATCAGACGGATTTTGTGGTCGGAATTTCCGACCGTGTGTATGGGGCATTAGGCAAAAGGCATAATGAGCTAGTATGCACCGCATACTAGCTCATTATGAAATACTTACCTTAGAACGAGGCGTCGGTAACTCACCTGGTCCACACCGAGGTAGCTGACATGTTGCCTCGGCGTGTCTTCCGGGGATCGCGACTCCAGCGATGTGAGTGGCTGGAGCCGCGATGTCGTCACTCCCGCGCATGCGCACGGGAGACTTCTTCCCGGCAGGGTTCGGATTCTGCCAGCCTTTCAGCTAAGAATCCCCCGTGCGCATGCGCCACTGCACTCAGCCGCGCATTGCACGGGGAATATCTCCTAAATTAAATCTAAATTAAATCTCCTCATTATAGGCTTACCTGTAGGTAAAAGTCTTTTTTTTTCACTTTACAACCACTTTAATATCTTACTAATTTCCTAAAATGTGCTGTTTTAGCAAAAACAATGAATTATGTGTCAAATGGCAGTCCATCAGTCCATGGAATCGTCTTGGCCTTGGGGAGAGGATGCGAATCGTCCTCTTTTGTGTGTATGAAGATTTGCATTTCTCGCCTCAGACTGGGGTGTATTTTGCAGAGAGGAGGCCGAGGCCGATCTTCTTCGTGTAGTAGTAGTAGCAGAATTCCCATCCACTAAATGGAGATCTCGAAGTGCTTGTTGGAGTTCTTCAGGTGAACTGCAGTAGATTCTGGTTCCTTGGTGGGTGAAACGTAAAGAAAATGGGAAACCCCATTGATATTTTATGTTGTGGCGTTGTAAGTCCATTAATTGGGGTTTCATTTCCCTCCTTTTAGAAATTGTTAGTTGAGAGAGATCCGCAAAGAGCTGGTAGTTATAACCCTGGAACAATAGGTTGTTCTTTTCTCTGGCTGCAATTAACAGCAGCTCTTTTGTTCGGTAAAAATTGAATTTTGCTATGACGCCTCTTGGGGGGCCATCCACTTTTTTGGGCATAAGAGCCCTATGTACTCTGTCCATCTCCAGCCTTTCCAGTGGTATGCCTGGCTGCAGTTCCTGGCAAAGTGCTGTAATAGTTGCTTTCAGATCTATGACTGATTCAGGTATGCCTCTAAAACACAGATTAGAACTTCTGGCATGATTTTCATAATCCTCCTGTCTATTCTGCAATGTGACATTTTCCTCCTTCAGGTTTTCTATTACAAATAATCCTGGGTAGTGTTTTCAATTTACTCCACTTTAAATTCCAGTGAAGATGTTCGGTGTCCCAGTTCTCTTATTTCCTTAGTTAGGTTATTAGTAATTTGTTCAGATGTTTGCTTTAAAGCTTTATAAAGCATTTTTCAAACTTTTTTAAAGTGATTGAGGGAACTACAGGCTCTTGAAGTGATGTATGAGGCATTGTTATTTCAGTTTCTTAGTCTGAGTCCCCAGGAGAGATATTCTGAGGTATCTTAGGCCTTTTCCTCTTTTCTGAGGTAAATGTGACTGAGGGGACTGGCGCTTTTTTTGAGGTATTCCGTGCCTGTGTGCCACTATTAGGAATCATTTTACTTTTGTTACGGGCACCTCCCAACACCATTTTGGTATTAAAATGTTCCCCTCACCTCACAGGAATAAATTACCAAGGTTTTAGCTGTATTTGTGCCATCGGGCTGTCTCGTTATTGCAGCTTTCTCCCCCTCACGGAGCGGAGTTCTAGCCTGACATGCCTGTAGCCTCCATCTGCATCTCTCAAGGGACCCTCCTCCTTTCTCAGCACAGACTTGGGACGGCCACGGTGGAGTTAACAAAAACATTGTATATTGAAAATGGTTCCCTCTCCTTCTTCCTTGCCATCTTTTTGCATTTTCTTTTATGCTTGAGTGTGTACCATCAGCAGGGTAGGACTTAGGGTGGTGGGGGCCCATGGGCTTGAGTCACTTTCAGGCCCTAACTTCTATACATTACTGTATTTATCGGCGTATAACACATGCCGGCGTATAACATGCAACCCAAGTTTAGGAGGGAATTTTAAGGAAAAAAACTTTTAGGAGGGAAGTTTAAGGAAAAAAATTACATTTAAATGCCCATCAATGCAGCCTTATCAGTGTCCATCTACAGCCTTGCCCGTCCATCTGCAGGCTTGTCCAGTGTCATTACAGCCTTGTCAGTGTCATTTGCAGCCTTGTCAGTGTAGCCTTGTCATTTGTAGCCTTGCCCCAGTGTCATTTGCAGCCTTGTCTTTTGCAGCCTTGTCATTGCAGTCTTGAAGTTTAACAATGGCGCCGCCGAGATACAGAGTCCTGTGTATCTCGGCAGCTCTCGGTTCCTCTCGGCAGCTCTCGGGTCCTCTCGCAGACCCGAGAGTAGCCGAGTGTACTGGGATCGGCTCACAGTCACGCCCAGTCCCTGTGTTATGTCCATCATAGGGCGGGACTGGGCGTGACTGTGAGTGGAGCCGAGCCGAGTACACTCGGCTATGTATCTCGACGGGGCCCAGTCAAGCCCAATGGTAAGTCCGGCCCTGACCATCAGACGGGACCACTAATTTGCAGCTTAACCACTTGTTTACCAGGGTAATTCTGACATTTCTCTCCTACATGTAAAAATCATAATTTTCTTGCTAGTAAATTACATAGAACCCCAAAACATTATATATGTTTTTTTTAGCAAAGACCCTAGAGAATACAATACAACGGTATTTGTGCAGCAATTTTTGCGCAGCAATTTTGGGAAAAAAAACAGTTTTGTACTTTAAAAATAAAAAAAAACAGTAACGTTAGCCCAATAATTTTGCATAATGTGAAAGATGAAATCACGCTGATTAAATAGATAACCAACATGTCAGGCTTCAAAATTGCACACGTTCGTGGAATGGCGCCAAACTTCGCTACTTAAAAATCCCCATAGGCGACACTTTCAAAATTTTTACTGGTTACATGTTTTGAGTTAGAGAAGATCTAGGGCCAAATTATTGCTCTCGCTCTAACCTTCGCAGCGATACCTCACATGTGTGGTTTGAACACCGTTTTCATGTGGGCGGGACCAGTGTTGGTCATCTTACTTTAAAAAAGTAATAAGTTAAGTTACAAATTACTTCTCCCAAAAAGTAATTGCGTTAGTAACTCAGTTACTACATTGGAAAAGTAATTAGTTACGCAGCAAAGTAACTGACTTTTTTTTTTAACTCTGCAAAGGGCGTCTATCGTGTAACTAAGGGGGCGGGTCTAGTATTACTGTAACCAAGGGGGCGCATTTATTATTATTGTTATATATCGTGTAACCAAGGGGCTGCTCTATTATTACTCTAACCAAGGGGCAGATCTGTTATAGCGTGTAAGGGGCGGGTCTATTATTATTATATGGTGTAAGGGGCGGGTCTATTATTATTATATCGTGTAAGGGCCGGATGGCTACAGAAGAGGGCGAATGTTTAAATTAATGGGCAGAGCTCAATATATAACAATAATAATAAATGCGCCCCTTGGTTACAGTAATACTAGACCCGCCCCTTAGTTACACGATAGACGCCCCTTGCAGAGTAGCACGAGCATCAGGAGCGTGCAGCATCGCCTCGTACAATTACATGTTAACTGCGCCTGCGCGGTGTAGAGTTCACTCAGAGCTGTTTAGGTTCGGCAATTTTCGGAAGCTCCGTAGTCCTTCGTACTGCGCAAGCGCTGCGCCTGCGCAGTACAGGGGGTCCTTATCCGGCGGGGGAACTTTTTCGGCAGGACACCGGAATTACACTACTGCCATCTAGTGGCGGTAGATGTAATTGGGGTAACTAAGCCAAAGTAATGGGAACTGAGTTACCATGAGGGGAAAAGAAATAAGTTAGATTACTCGTTACCCTCTAAAGTAACTCAGTTACGTAACTCAGTTTATTTATTTATTTTTTATTTATTTTCCTTTTTTTTTTTTTTTTTATTTTTTTTTTTATATTTTATAGCCCCCCCCCCCTCCCATACCCCGCTCCGGTTTGCTGTGACCGTTGGCCCCCCATGAAACCCGATTTTTACTGTTTACATCGGGTTCTTCAACTTCAACTCTATGGGCGAAGGGCTTCTGCGAAGCTCCACGTCCTTTTGAACTTTATCCATTTATCCCACTTCTCTACTGTATCTCCCGTGGACTCCTCCGGATTTGTTCTGAGGGATTCCATTAGTCGGGTGTTTTCAACATAATCTATCCACTAAAATAAACTGGTATGAAAATCGCTCGCCCTCCTACTATTCCACACCACCACTGCGCACAAAGAAAAATTAGTTAAACACCTATGTGTATAAAAATAAACTAAGCAGCTACTTAAATAGATAAATAATGTAAAGTGATTTTAAATGAATAAAACAGTAGCGCTAATAATCGCAGTGTCTGTGAATAAACTAAATATTTAACCTGTGTAAACAATACTGAAAAATATGTTTATACATATTTTTCAGTATTGTTTACACAGGTTAAATATTTAGTTTATTCACAGACACTGCGATTATTAGCGCTACTGTTTTATTCATTTAAAATCACTTTACATAATCTATCCACTCCCAAATTGGAGGGCTCTCTTGTTTCCTCCAATTTCTCGCTATCTGACGTTTAGCTGCATTAAGCAGGTGCGGTACTAAAGAGCTTTGGTAATTTTTAATAGGTCCTTTAGTACCGTGGAACAAGATCGCCCAGGGGTCCTTTTCCACAGTGACTCCGGTGACCTCCTTAATATAGTCTAATATTCTACTCCAATACTTTTTAATCTTGTCACAGTTCCACCATAAGTGTGCCATCGTTCCCTTCTCACTACAGCCCCTCCAGCACTCGGCTGGACCTCCTTGTGTGTATTGGCTTGTTCTAGATGGGGTTAAATACCACCTAGAAAGGCACTTGAAGTTAGTTTCGTAGGCCCTGGAGTCAACTGCCGAGCTATATGTTAACTTGAAAATTTTTCTCATTGTTAATGTGTCGATTTGAGTGCCCAATTCCCTCTCCCAATTTTGAATGTATGTAGGTATCTCCCTTCCTTCCACCTCCTGTAGAAGCTTGTATATCTTGGATATTGATCCTTTTGTTTCAGATGCTGTAAAGATACGCTCCCAGTGAGTCAGATCGTTGCCTTCCCTTATTGGTTGGGGGAGGCTTCTGACAAAGTGGGTCAGTTGGAGGTACCTCCATCCATTCATGTCAAATAAATCTCTTCTACTTCCTAATTCAATTAATGTGGAAATCTTCCCCTTGTGTACAATATCTTTCAATTGAACCCTATTGTCTTTAATCCAACCCCCTCCCAATGTATTATTCCCCGGTGCAAAATAGGCATTATTTTTTAGTGCTATCAGTGGAGAATTATATTTGGCTCCAGTTGATTTGTAAATTTTATCCCAAATTTTTAGTGTATTTGTGGTCATAGTGTTTGTGCCTTCTTTCAGTGATCTATACTTTGGAGGAATCCAAATGTCGTTTCCTAGTTGTGAGTTGCAGAGAGTTATTTCCAAGTTTACCCATCTTTTTTTGCTATTACTGTTGCACCATTCTGGGATTCTCGAGAGTACTGTAGCGTAGTAATAATTTACCACGTCTGGTACTGCTAGGCCCCCTCTATTTTTTTCCTTCTTTAGTAAGTGAAGTGAGATTCTGTGCTTCTTATTTTTCCATATATAGTTCATTAATATGGATTTTAATTTTTTGAGGTACACCTGAGGTAAGGGGATAGGGAGCATTTGGAATTTGTACATAATTATGGGTAGTAACGTCATTTTAACGGTGTTTATGCGGCCTAGCCACGAGAGAGGTCTTGTAGAGTAGTCCTTACTTTTTTTAGCTATCTCGTCTAAGAGCGGGATGTAGTTGATTCTATATATCTCCTTATCGGATATAGCTAGGTTAATTCCGAGATATTTAATATGTTTTTTCCATGGGAAGACAAATTGTTCCTGTAGCTTCTCCTTCTCTTTTTTGGGTACATTTATATTTAAAATAAAGGATTTGGAGCTATTTATTTTAAAATTTGATATCTCCCCGTATGCCTTCAAGATCTGCATTAGGTTGGGCAGAGTTCTCTGTGGATTATTTATGTAGAATAGAATATCGTCGGCGAACGCTGCTGCTTTGTGTTCGTCACCGTCTACTACGATACCTTCAACCCCTATGTTGTTTCTGACTGTCGCCAGGAGAGGTTCTAAGGAGAGAATGAAGAGGAGGGGGGACAGGGGACAGCCCTGTCTCGTCCCGTTTGCCATGCGGAACCGGGCAGATGTAGCTCCATTAACTTTAACCCTGGCCTCGGGGGCATCGTATAGAACCCTGATCTTTTGAAGTACTTTTGGACCGAAGCCCATTTGGGCCAATGTTTGAAACATGAGTCCCCAGTCTACCCTGTCAAACGCTTTTTCCGCATCTACTGACAGGAATAGACCTGGGGACTCAGCCTCTCTAGTTCTCTGTATTAGCAGGAGCGTGCGGACTGCATTGTCCCGTCCTTCCCTCCCAGACATAAAACCCGCCTGGTCAGGGTGGATCAGTGTGCCCAAGCACAGCTTGACCCTTTCTGCAAGGATCTTAGCGTATATCTTGGTGTCTACATTTAGTAGTGAAATTGGCCTGTAGCTTGAGCACACTGATCCATCCTTCCCCTCTTTCAGGATGACCGTGATGTCGGCCGTCAGGGAGTCTCTACTCATTTTGTATCCCACACCTAGACCATTGAAGTACGCGCATAATCTGGGGATTAATAGCTCCTGGAATGTTTTGTAATATGATACCGTAAGGCCATCCGGCCCGGGACTTTTTCCGGAAGACGAGTTTTTTAAAGCCCTTTTTACTTCCTCTTCTGAGAATGGTCTCTCAAGATCTTCCTTGTCCTCCAGAGGGAGCCTAGACAGCCCTGCCTTCTCCAAAAAGGATTTTATTCTGTTTATTTTTTCCTCTTTTGTCCCAATGTTTCGGTCGACTGAATAGACCCCCTCATAGTATTCTCTGAAGGAGTTTGCGATGTCCTTCGAGCAGAATTTAACCTCTCCTGTCTTACTTTGTATTTTCTCTATAAAGTTTCTTGACTTTTTTTTTGAAGAATTTTGGCTAAGTGTTTACTTGATTTGTCTCCCCATAGATATCTTTCTTTTTCTATTCTATTAAAAGTTCGCTTCGTTTCCTGTTCTAGCATACCCTTCAAGTCCTCTCTCGTGGCTATTAATTTCAGAAATAGTTCTTTATTTTGGCCCTTTGATCGTTTATGTTCTCTTTCCAGTAGGCCTATTTCTGCTTTAAGGTTCTCCATTTTCTTAAACTGTTCTTTTTTCTTCCAGGCCCCCTTTGAAATAAAACACCCTCTTATAAACGCTTTGTGTGCATCCCACACATATGATCCCTGGACCTCCCCGTTGTCGTTATTTATAAAATATTGCTCAATCTCTGTCTTGATCTGCGCTACGATGTCCTTGTCTCTAAGAAGTTCCTCGTTTAATCTCCAGTTGTTATCCGGGACTTGTATATCTGGGGCATTGATCGTCACCATAACCGGGGCGTGATCGGATAAGGTGAAGATCTCTATTCTAGGTTCAAAAACTTTTTCCAATAGACCGTGGTCAACAAATATGTAATCTATTCGCGAGTACGTCCCGTGAGCGGGGGAGAAGAATGTGTAATCTTTGGTTTTTGGGTTGTGGATTCTCCAGATGTCGACTAGTTGGCTGGTGTGAAGGTTTTGTTTTAACATTATCTTTGCTGCATTGCTTGTCCCCCGCACACGGGACGTAGAGTCTAGGTCCTGGTCCATATGGAGATTCAAATCGCCCGCCAATATCACGAACCCCTTTTTGAAATCTCTTAACTTGTTGAGAATCCCCCTGAGATAGCGTTCGGACCTGGTATTGGGGGCATAGATGTTGGCAAATGTATATTTTGTCTGACCAATAGAGCCTCTAAGAAACAAATATCTCCCCTCTGGGTCCACCAGCCTACTTTCCAAGGAGAAGACCACCTCTCTTGAGAAGCCTATGGCCACCCCCCGTGATCTATTTATAATGGTGTCTCCATAAAACCAGGTTGGGTAATGGTAAGAATTAAGTTTTATATTGGCCCCAAAGGAGATATGCGTCTCCTGGAGGAAGACAATGCCCGCCTTATAATTTTTGAGTTCTACGAGTATTTTTGCTCGCTTACTAGGTAGGTTGAGTCCCTTAACGTTATAGGATATTAACTGGATTTTAGTCATCGGGTCTCTTTAAATCAAGATTCATAATTTGTAGGACTCGGGTCACAGCAACACAAGAGCTTTCCCTCCCCTCCTTCCCACCCACCCTTCTGCCCTTCCCTCCCCCCTCTTTTCCCTCACCTCTTTATTCCCCCCCTCATCCCGCTCCCCCTTCCCTAGCCCCCCTCCTCCCCTCCTGACCCCTACTAAGGTCTTAGAGACGTTGGGGGTCCGCCATTTGTGGATCCCCTCCGTACTCTCCATCCTTCAGGTGAGGTGGGACTCTGATCAGGTCTAAAACTCTCCCGTACCCTGAGACAAAACCAGGGAAGCGGGGGTTAGCGGGCGGAACTCAGAATGTTTTCGTCTGCCCCAGACGGTGGTCGACCAACCCCCCCCAGGTGGAAGTCCCCTTTAATTGCATTCTCCATTTTTAGAAGCATTTCTTGCATTTCTTCTTTGGTAGGGAGATGAATTCTCCCTGCTTGATCTTCAGCCCTGCTGGTGTCGGTACCGTTTTCTAGGGATTGGTCAGGTGGAGTTGGGGAACAATGGTCGTCTGATTTTTTGTCCTTCGGTTTCCTTCTCTCCATCGTTGTATCAAGGAGGGAGTCCGTGTGGTTTAATTGTGGGCTAGTACCTGTTTTTAAGTAGTGTTTTATGGTGCTTGCTGTTTTGGGAGTTTTTAGGGGACCCTTTTTTGGGGCTTTGCTCATGGTTTTCGGCCGTGGGTTTCTAATTCTCTTCCCCAGGGTACTGACTATTTAGTCTCGTGGGAGGAGTCTAAATTTACCTCCTTCCTCGAGCAAACAGTTTTTACCTCAGATATAATACTTAGATCAAGGATGACCCAGCGGTATGTAGGTCCTTTTGGATCGCGAGTTCTCACCGGTCCCCTGCCTCTCACTTGACCTTACAACACCTTCCGGGGGTAGGGGGTGGGTGTGGTGCAAGAACGGTCAGCCTCTTCAATGGGGACAAGCACCCCCCGTTAAATGTCTCACAGCAACAACCCTACGAGCATATTTAGAGTGCATTTGCAAACCAAGAAAACAGAAAAAGAAAAAAGGGAAAAGAAAAAATATTATGAGAAAAAACAGTAATGAAGCACAAGTGGGGTCCGATATTCTGATAAGGTTTCGATTAGCTGTGAACCCGACTAGCAACTCTCCAGACACAGTCCCATCCCAGAGCAGAGACCAGTATAGGTGCATTTGTTAGGTGCAATTGTTAATTCTGCTGCTTAGGATGCCTGACACGAGAGCATTTGGGGTTAAAAACTCTATGTATGCAAAATAGAACCGGCCTTACATCCGATTAACTGTGAACCCGAATAGCAACTCTCCAGACACAGTCACAGCCCCCCCAGACTCCTCCGCTATCTTCCCCTGAACACCTCCAATGGAAGAGCTTCAGTTTGTAGATACAGCGGGAGCAGAGACCAGTATAGGTGCAATTTTTAGGTGCAATTGTTAGTTCTGCTGCTTAGAGTGCCTGACCCGAGAGCATATGGGGTCAAGAACTCTATGTATGCATAGTAGAACCGGCCTTACGTCTGAGGGGTCATTGGTACAGCAGAATCTTCATTTGACTGGGATCCACAGAAAAAAAAAAAAAAAAAAACAATTGATAACCCACTCTAGGCCTCTCGTTGCCACATATTGCTCTCCCCTCGGCCAGATATTTATAAAGTACTTTTGTATTCCACCACAATGGCGTTGTAAAAGGCTCGAAGTCCGTTTGTTATCCTATATTTCCCGTCCTACCGCCACCACGGGGGACCACCAACACCGGCAAGGGCACAGATGCAGAGACAACTTCACCTGAGGGTCTGGTCACATGGAGCGCAAATGATGGCTTACCTCATCCTGACGGTGTATGCTATCTGGAGAGTATACTCACAGCTCCGGACCCCGCTGTTTGTGGTTGTTGTTGATCCACGGGCTCGCAGGTGGAGAGGGAGGAGGGGGCGCGGGATCCGGGTAGGACCAGGGGATCGGAGGAGGAGGCGGGCAGTCCCGCGGCGACAGGTCGAACTCATCGTCCGCGTATTCAGTGTCTCCTCTAGTGCTTGTTGGCCCGCTGGTCGCCGTCTGCTGGTCATTAATCTGGACCGGAGGGGCTGTCGGCCTCGGAGTCTCTCACCCTCCGTGGCTCGTCAGCGTTCTCCTCTCCTCCCGTCCATCGTCCTCACATCCGCCCGCTGTGTCAGGCCCCTCCCTCCGTGCTGCGGTCTACGTCAGCACGTCCTGCAACTCCCCAATGACTCCGTTTATTTTAACTCAGTTACTTACATCACTGGGCGGGACTTACGTATGCGTTCGCTTCTGCATGCGAGCTCACGGGGACAGGGGTGCTTTAAACATTTTTTTTTTTATTGTTAATTTTACTTTATTTTAGCCTGACACTTTTTTTCCCCCAAAAAATGTTTTTGATCACTTTTATTCCTATTACAAGGAATGTAAACATCCCTTGTAATAGGAATATGGCATGACAGGTCCTCTTTACAGTAAGATATGGGGTCCCTTATCATTATGGTGTGTGAGCGGTGTCCCTCCTCCACAATGTACACTATGTTTGTGTCAGAGCTGAGGGAAACGTCAACTAAAGGCACTGCTTCTCTTCATACAGGAAAATGAGGATGGGGAGTACTTCTCGGTCAGAACACCAGTGTTGTGCCAAGAAAGGTCCCCCGTCGGATAATGCCCGCTGTAACAGTCACCTGACACGACACAGACACGCCTACCCCTTGCCCTATCAACTCTCACACATGGCGGACGTGACGTTAGTGCTGATGACGTGTGACAATGTTCCAGAAGGTAGGCAGAGCTAATGTCCGGCGCTGACAGCGCTGCTGGGGGGGGGGGCGGGGTCGTAGAGTGTTCCGGGGATCCGCTGTATGCCGTGATCCGCTGTTTGTCCCGCGTCCTCCCTCTGGCCGGAAGTTTTCTTATCACCCCCCCTCCGGACGTCCATGGTTCTCTCCGGCCGCGATGAGCCGCCCGTCCTCCGCTGGACCCTGTGCTAACAAACCAGCCGGGAAACAGAAGCCGCCTCCCCCACCGCCGCACACCCCGTCCCCTGCGGTCCCCAGCACGATCCCTGCCGCCTCCGGCCCCGCCGCGCCCCCTCCATCGGCGGCTGCGGCGGCGGCGATCTCCGGGCCGGTGTCCCAACACAGCGAGCTGACGTCTCTGTTCGAGTGTCCCGTGTGCTTCGACTATGTGCTGCCCCCCATCCTCCAGTGCCAGGCTGGGCACCTGGTCTGCAACCAATGCCGCCAGAAGCTGAGCTGCTGCCCCTCTTGCCGGGCTTCCCTCACCCCCAGCATCAGGAACCTGGCCATGGAGAAGGTGGCATCCGCTGTCCTCTTCCCGTGTAAGGTGGGTGATCACTGCCCCTGGCACCATGGATGTGTGTTGTAGGGCACCACCATGTACCCGATGGGTGATGACTACACTGAATCTATAGGATATTAACATTATGTTGTGTTCCCATTATTCTCATGTGTGAGCCTGTGTCCCCCCCTTCATTCTCATGTGTGAGCCTGTGTTTCCCCCCCCTTCATTCTCATGTGTGAGCCTGTGTTTCCCCCCCCTTCATTCTCATGTGTGAGCCTGTGTTTCCCCCCCCCTTCATTCTCATGTGTGAGCCTGTGTTTCCCCCCCCTTCATTCTCATGTGTGAGCCTGTGTTTCCCCCCCCCTTCATTCTCATGTGTGAGCCTGTGTCCCCCCCTTCATTCTCATGTGTGAGCCTGTGTCCCCCCCCTTCATTCTCATGTGTGAGCCTGTGTCCCCCCCTTCATTCTCATGTGTGAGCCTGTGTCCCCCCCTTCATTCTCATGTGTGAGCCTGTGTCCCCCCCCTTCATTCTCATGTGTGAGCCTGTGTCCCCCCCCTTCATTCTCATGTGTGAGCCTGTGTCCCCCCCTTCATTCTCATGTGTGAGCCTGTGTCCCCCCCCTTCATTCTCATGTGTGAGCCTGTGTCCCCCCCCCTTCATTCTCATGTGTGAGCCTGTGTCCCCCCCCTTCATTCTCATGTGTGAGCCTGTGTCCCCCCCTTCATTCTCATGTGTGAGCCTGTGTCCCCCCCTTCATTCTCATGTGTGAGCCTGTGTCCCCCCCTTCATTCTCATGTGTGAGCCTGTGTCCCCCCCTTCATTCTCATGTGTGAGCCTGTGTCCCCCCCTTCATTCTCATGTGTGAGCCTGTGTCCCCCCCTTCATTCTCATGTGTGAGCCTGTGTCCCCCCCTTCATTCTCATGTGTGAGCCTGTGTCCCCCCCCTTCATTCTCATGTGTGAGCCTGTGTCCCCCCCCTTCATTCTCATGTGCGAGCCTGTGTCCCCCCCCCTTCATTCTCATGTGCGAGCCTGTGTCCCCCCCCCCCCCCCCCCCCCCTTCATTCTCATGTGCGAGCCTGTGTCCCCCCCCCCCCCCTTCATTCTCATGTGCGAGCCTGTGTCCCCCCCCCCTTCATTCTCATGTGCGAGCCTGTGTCCCCCCCCCCCCCCCCCCTTCATTCTCATGTGCGAGCCTGTGTCCCCCCCCCCCCTTCATTCTCATGTGCGAGCCTGTGTCCCCCCCCCCCCCCTTCATTCTCATGTGCGAGCCTGTGTCCCCCCCCCCCTTCATTCTCATGTGCGAGCCTGTGTCCCCCCCCCCTTCATTCTCATGTGCGAGCCTGTGTCCCCCCCCCCCCCCCTTCATTCTCATGTGCGAGCCTGTGTCCCCCCCCCTTCATTCTCATGTGCGAGCCTGTGTCCCCCCCCCCTTCATTCTCATGTGCGAGCCTGTGTCCCCCCCCCCTTCATTCTCATGTGCGAGCCTGTGTCCCCCCCCCCTTCATTCTCATGTGCGAGCCTGTGTCCCCCCCCCCTTCATTCTCATGTGCGAGCCTGTGTCCCCCCCCCCTTCATTCTCATGTGCGAGCCTGTGTCCCCCCCCCCTTCATTCTCATGTGCGAGCCTGTGTCCCCCCCCCCTTCATTCTCATGTGCGAGCCTGTGTCCCCCCCCCCCTTATTATGGTGTGTGATCCGTATCCCTCCTCCACAATGTACACTTTTATGTTTGTGGCAGAGCTGAGGGAAATGTAAACTAAAGGTACTGGGGATTGCTCCTCTTCATACAGGAAAATGAGCATGATGGCTTTAATTTTTAACTTAAACCAATGAAATCAGTCACAAGAACAGGGCTGACCAGGTTGGTGCTAAACAACTTTTCAGCGGTCTGATAATGCTGGAATTAGGGCTGCTCGGAGGTCGGGCCGTGTCGCAGTCGGGGCTGGTCGGGCCGTGTCGCAGTCGGGGCTGGTCGGGGCCGTGTCACAGTCGGGCCCGCGCCGCAGTCGGGGCTGGTCGGGCCCGCGCCGCAGTCGGGGCTGGTCGGGCCCGCGCCGCAGTCGGGGCTGGTCGGGCCCGCGCCGCAGTCGGGGCTGGTCGGGCCCGCGTCGCAGTCGGGGCTGGTCGGGCCCGTTCTGCCTAGCAACAAGGGATACTGATCTCTGCTCCCTGTGATTGGAGCAGAGATCAGTGTTGTGCACAACACAGCCACACCCCCCACAGTTAGCAACACGCCCATAGGACACACTTAACCCCTACAGTGCCACCTCCTGGTTAACCCCTTCACTGCCAGTGTTATTTACACAGGAATCGGTGCATTTGCACTGATTGCTGTAAAAATGACAATGGTCCCAAAAATGTGTCAAATGTGCGATGTGTCCACCATAATCTTGCAGTCACGATAAAGATCGCTGATTGCCGCCATTTAAAAATGCCAAAAACTATCCCCTGTTTTGTAAACGCTATAACTTTTGCGCAAACCAATCCAATGGCTTATTGCGATTTTTTTTTTTTTTTTTCTTTTTTATCAAAAAATATGTAGAATACATATCGGCCTAAACTGAGGGAAAAAAAAATTTTTTTTATATATTTTTGGGGATATTTATTATAGCAAAAAGTTAAACATTTTCAAAATTGTCACTTTTTTTTTTTTTTATAGCGCAAAAAATAAAAACCGCAGGGGTGATCAAATACCACCAAAAGAAAGCTCTATTTGTGGGAAAAAAAGTACGTCAATTTTGTTTGGGAGCCACGGCGCACAACCGCGCAATTGTCAGTTAAAGCGGCGCAGTGCCGAATCGCAAAAAGTGCTTTAGTCAGCAAGGGGGTAAAATCTTCCGGAGCTGAAGTGGTTAATAAACTAAAAGTGTGGAACTCCGCTTTAAAGGCGTTATTCAATGGCTAAATCTGTGTCCGTTGTGAATGTTCAAACCTTAATACCATAAATAACAGATGTTTCACTCCAGGAGTATAAATTGTAGCGAAATGCTTAGGTAATGCATTACAATTTAACTAAACCTATTTGATTTTAGACAAATAAAATGACTGTTAGTTGACTAAATACGACTAAAATGGGACTAAAAATAAAATGGCATTTTAGTCAAAAGACTACGACTAAAACGACATTGAAATTTGCTGCCAAAATGAATACTGCCGGACACACCTAGTACTGAAGTGTGCACTGGGTGCGGAGTTACTCTGAAACCTTTGGTTGCACTTTGTGACACTTAAATGCCAGAGTGAGTGGAGGGAGGAATCCGCTATGACAAACTATTGGTATGCAAACGTATGATTAGACATTCGTTTTCCATGAAGTCACCAAGTTCACCATCTCGTAAAGATCGATCTGCTTACAAGCAATCCTCTGAATCTGGGCTTAGAATACTGTTGCCGTTGCATCACACCACAACATGTTTTTTTTTTTTTATATATATATATATATATATATATATATATATATATATATATATATATATATATATATATATATATATATATATATTATATTGATTAAAGGGTTTGTGTACTGTACTTGGGTTGGCTAGAGGGGGGGAAAGATTACAAAGCCTGACAGTTTTCTTGCAGAGATTTACTCTCGCTTACTGTTACAACGCTTTTACCAGACAGGAAGTAAGGGAAAATCTTCCAGCAGCAACAAAGACTGAAATAAAAATGCTTTGTAGAGAAACGATCTCTGATTGGATGAGTTGGAGAGGCAGACGGTGAAGTCACACTCGTCAAATCAGAATGCTTTGCATTAATTTGGAAAATGCAAAGTATTTTCATATATATGTATGTTATATATTTGTGGAAATTGACCAATTATAAAGAATATAATAAATAAAAAAAACAAGATGTAAAGTATTTTGTGACCTGCACCCGCGCTGGGCAGCAGACCTCCTGTGTTCACAACAAGACCCGGGAGCAAGTGGAGATCACTGGAAGGGGGTGGCTACTTTAATGAATTCCAAGGGGATCAGCCAGGTATGGTATGTACATAGTTACATTGGTCCAATATCTGGAATTGTTCTTTAGACCCTATTCACACTTGTGCAACTTGTCATGTGACTTTGGACATCAAAGTCGCATGACAAAGTTGTAACTCATGTTTTCCAAGAATAGCCATTTTATATATGTGTGACTAAGACTGGCCATACACCTATAGATTATCTGCAGATTTTCTATGGTCAGATGGAAAAAGTGGAACAGATTCCTCCATCTACGCTGAACTGTGTGGATGGAAGAATCTCCCACTGGCCCAAGCTTCCGTATCTTGCTAGTCGGCCCTGCTGGTTCTCACAATATCTGAACATTCTAATTGGGTGCAGGCATTGTTTAGGTTGAGAGCCAGCGGGGCTGACTAACAAGATACTGAAGCTTGGCCCAGTGGGATATTCCTCCATCCACACAGTTTAGCATACATGGAGAAATCTGTTGCACTTTTTCCATCTAACCATAGAAAATCTGCAGATAATCTATAGGGGTATGGCCTGCTTTAGTCGCACATGCAATAGTTTGGCCCAACTTTCATGCAGCTTGAGTGCCAATAACTTAAATTTTAACTCTCAAAGGTTGCATGAAAGTCGTACCTGAATATTTTACATGCAACAGTGGATCCAACTGCAGAAAGACAACAAATCGCATGCAAGTCACACCCATCCAAAGTTGCATCAGTCACACACGTGCGAATGGAGCCTTAGTTATAAAATCCACTGGTAATTTATAACAGGCTGGAGATCAATTTTCTCTTTGGATTAAAATTTGTATTGTGTTGAGCAAGAAAAATGATTATTCAAAGAATAAAACGGAAGAATTCTTTAACGTTTTGGTCTTTTGTGGGGGCGAGACTCATTTTTCAAAAACATAATTTTTGTGATTTGTGACCTCTGCATACCAGTTACAGACAATGCATGTCTGGAAGTGAAAAAAAAAAAAGCAATCACCGATTTTTATAACTTTCCATAACGTGAAATCCTCTTTTGTATGTGTAGATTTGCCTGGGAGTTTTGTCTATTTTCCCAGATAGGTCATCAGTTCAGCACAGTATCTAATTCTGCAGTGTCCATCCAGGGAAATAATCTCCCAAACCTGTGATTTTCAGTAAATGCCTGTACTCGGAAAAAAGATATTTTAAGAATGTAGGGCATTTATGATCAAGCAGATTACCTTACTGTACAGCTTTCTGCACAATTGTATCCTTTGTGTGTGAACCTACTGTTTTCCCAGGCATGTTTCCCTAGGGAATGGTATGATAAAGATTAAGGCAAATACGTGTGTGTGGCCCATGAAGGGTATTGGAGGGACAGTAATACAAAAGGGCAAACACAGGCAGGTTCTAAGCATAGCCATAGAACCCTAAAGCCCCATACACACGGTCGGATTTTCCGATTGGATTCTGTCCTATCAGACAATGTTGTCGGAAATTCCGACCGTGTGTATGCACCATCGGACAGTTTCCATCGGATTGTCCGACGGACAAAGTCCTATCTCCTGCTGGATAGATTTTTTGACAACAAAGTCCGATCACACCAAATCCGATCATGTGTAGCGAATTCCGACGGACAAAGTGCTACGCATGCTCAGATCACATTACAAGACCAAAGCTATTGGCTACTAGCCTCTACGTAGGCCTGTCGTAGGCAACAAACGTCACCACGTTCAGAATGATCGGATTTTCCGACAACTTTGTCCGAATGTGTGTACGCAAAACCAACATCGGACAAAGTACGACGGACATGATCCGACGGACCTGGTCCTCGGATAATCCGAGCGTGTGTATGGGGCTTAAAAGTAATTTTCTGGTCTCAAGAAATCCCTGATAAAAATGTATTGTGCTCAGAAGATCCATCTTCAATACCTTGGGCCATGCGCACGGCCGCCTCTTGGCACCTGGTCCTTGGTGCAGAGGGGCTACATATTTGCGTGAATAGCTATCCAAATGGCTGTACCGAGAGCGTGCGCTCCACGGGTGTTTTCAGATTACGTGACTGTCGGGCATGGTGGTTACGCGCTCTGAAGTCCCGGTGTCATAAACCTCTTAAAGGCCTGGAAGGCGCTGGCGTGAAGAGGTTAACGACGCCCCCCCCCCCCCCCATATGGGAAATATAATAATTTCGAGATAATTCCTGAAAATATAACAGAAATGTTAGCCAGAAAAAAGTAAACAGTGGAAATAGACTTTTCATCACACTTGGGGGTCCACATAAGTCGGTTCTGTTACATTTGGTGGTCTGTAGAAAAGGGCCCCCTACATTGACAGTCAGTGGGAGTAGTCTCCCCTTACATTAGTGGCCAATGATAGGTTTACTACCGCTTTAAGGGGTGCTTCTAAGGGGGGGGGGGGGGGAACCTGCAAGGGAAAGACATTATGTGCTAGTATGCTTTGTATAATAGCACATCATGAAGGACTTGCCTTGAAAGGAAGCTTTCCAGTGGCACGCTGACACCACTGACAGGGCTTCCATTTTCACCTGGTCTTTCCGGGTTCTCTGGCTCCAGCAGCTTGAATGGCCGAGCTGCGCAGAAGTCGCAGCTGTGGCACAGAGCTCTGAAGGAAAAGCATGAGTATGCTATTCCTTCATGGTGCACATTTAGGAGATAATCATTTTAACTACAGCAAAGCTTTATATATACTTCGCTGTAGGTAAAAAAAAAAAAAATCAAGAAGCAGAGTTTACTACCGCTTTAATCCTGGTGGTCATGGTAGTTGTCCCCTGCATTGGTGATTAGGGATGATCCGATGTTCGAATCGAACATCGGGTGTTCGCCAAACAGCGAACAATATGCGGCGTTCGCGGCAAATTTGAAAGCCGTGGAACGTCATTAAAATCTATGGGACACTAAATTTAAAAACCAAAAGTGCTAATTCTAAAGGCTTATATGCAAATTATTGGCATAAAGTGTTTGGGGACCCGGGTCGTGCCCCAGGGGACATGTATCAATGCAAAAAAAAGTTTTAAAAATGTCCGTTCTTTCAGAAGTGATTTTAATAATGCTTAAAGTGAAACAATAAAATTAAATATTCCTTTAAATATCGTGCCTGGGAGGGGGGTGTCCTTAGTATGCCTGTAAAGTAGGGAATTTTCCCGTGTTTTAGAACAATACCACAGCAGAATGACATTTCTAAAGGAAAAAGTGTCATTTAAAACTGATCGCGGTTGTAATGAATTGTTGGGTCTCGGCAATAGAGAGAGATAAAAATCATTGAAAAAAAAAACGCATGTGTTCTCTCCCCCCCCCCCCACCCCCAGTCCATCACCAGGCCCTTTGGGTCTGGTATGGATATTAAGGGGAACCCCTCACCCAAATAAAAAAAAAAACAAAAAAAAAAAGTTGCGTGGGGGTCCCCCCCAAAATCCTATACCAGACCCTTATCCGAGCACGCAACCTGGCAGACCGCAGTAAAGGGGGGACGAGAGAGCGCCCCACTTCCTGAACCAAACCAGGCCACATGCCATAGATTTTGCACACTCCAATTTTAGTAAATCAGCCCCTTTCTGACATTTTAGTAAGGCCCCTTTTACACTGGGGCGGTGTGGGTGCTGGCGGTAAAGCGGCGCTATTTTTAGCGCTGCTTTACTATCGTTTTAGCGGCGCTGATCGCCCGCTAGCGGACGAAAAAGGGTTTAAAACCGCTCGCAAAGTGCTGCTGCAGCGGCGCTTTGCCTGCGGTATAGCCACGCTGCCCCATTGATTTCACTGGGCAGGAGCGGTGTATACTCTGCTCCTTCACCGCTCCAAAGATGCTGCTTGCACCGAGGGCTTTCACACTGGAGACGCAGCAGCGGCTGTTTCAGGGCGCTTTGCAGGCGCTATTTTTTTAGTGCTGTAGCACCTGCAAAGCACCCCAGTGTGAAAGGGGTCTAAAAGGTGACTTTACTGTTTCCAGCGTGTCAGCACTGCAGGCTTCTCAGTGCACACCAACAACTTTATTCTAGCGCAGCTGGTGGTGTAAACAAACCCAAGAGACTACAAAGAACCTTTCTTATGTAAACTGTTTAGTCCCATCACCCCCCATGTAACGCAGATGAATAAAGGCAGACCTGTTTGTCCAGCCTCTATGACAACTATGAAGGCCCTCATAGATGCAATGGAGGATGTGTACATGGTTAAAATAAAGGAAAAAGCCTGACAAAAGAAAACCAATGCAGCTAGTACATCTGAGGACATGCTAAGCTGCAGTCATTACATTACATACTTTTTTTTTTATTTTTTTGTGTGTTTGTTTTTTTTTTTGTCATTCAGATCCTCTGCTTTGTAAGATATGAATGTCAGCATCTCCTGTTTTGACACCCAGAATCCGATTTTCCCCTGAGCCCCACAAACCATTTTCCTTTGCTCTAGTTTTTATAAATTTAACTTTTAGTTTCTTAATGGGTGAAATCTACTCAAAAATGGCCAATGACAGGTTTACTTCCATTGTTTGTTTTTTTATTTTTTTTTTTTTTTATATGTGCTTTTTGTATATTTATAACCAAGATATTCGTTGTTTCATATGGTGTTGTTTTTTTTTTCCCTTCTAGTATGCCTCTACTGGGTGCTCTTTGTCTCTCCATCACACTGAAAAACCTGAACATGAGGACATCTGTGAATATCGTCCGTACTCCTGTCCTTGCCCTGGAGCCTCCTGCAAATGGCAGGGTTCACTGGAAGCAGTCATGCCGCACCTAACACATGCCCACAAAAGCATCACTACTCTCCAGGGTGAAGACATAGTCTTCCTTGCAACAGACATTAACTTACCTGGAGCTGTTGACTGGGTGATGATGCAGTTCTGCTTCAGCCACCATTTTATGTTGGTGCTGGAGAAACAGGAGAAATACGAAGGTCACCAACAGTTTTTTGCCATTGTCCTCTTGATCGGCACACGGAAACAAGCGGAAAACTTTGCCTACAGACTTGAACTCAATGGAAACCGAAGGCGGTTAACCTGGGAGGCCACACCAAGGTCCATTCACGATGGGGTGGCAGCAGCCATCATGAACAGTGACTGCTTGGTTTTTGATACTGCAATTGCACATCTGTTTGCTGACAATGGGAACTTGGGCATCAATGTGACCATATCTACTTGTTGTCCGTGATCCTTGATGTTTTTTGTTGGAAAACATATTTCAGTGGCCACGTCGGTGCTGTCCGTTTTATTTTTATTACAGTGGACTTACTTTTTTCAACAAGAATCTTATAGAAGCATTGCCAACATTTTGTAGAGACTTTTTGTAGTTGTAAATAATGAGGCTGTGAATTGGTAACCTGAAGAGCATCATAAGAACTATCTTTTACTTAAATTATTTTCTGGAAAAAAAAAAAAAAAATGGATATACTCTTTGATTGTCAAATAGAGGACTATATCATGAAACTCGGGTACAGCAGGTGAAAGTGTA
>CM053028.1:406307981-406406329 GCA_028564925.1 Lithobates sylvaticus
TAACCAAAATACTATAGTCCATAGAGTGATAACATTGAAGTATAAGTCCTTCTGGTCCACTCAGTGAAGGCAGGTTACAATATATACTTGACTGATGTCAAAATAAGGCGTAGGTACGCTTACCAGAAGTGTTGAATGTGACTACCATACGGCATACACATCAGACAAGCTTAGGGATGGGAGGTCTTGCATCACATGGGAAACCACCACGAACTGGAACTCCAACGATTTCCGGAACTGTGTGCTGGATCAGTCAGCGAGATGGATGGGCTCAACATGCGATTATCCGATGGTCACAAAGTAGATGGTGAAGACCGGGGGAGGGAATAAGAAATGGAGACCACTCCAATGGTGCAGGTCAAAAAGCAACGATTTATTCACATATGCATGTGAACATAAAAAGTAAAATAAAAATCTCGAGACAATATATAAAATTCTGGCAATATGATAATATGGCCAGCTATCCTACGCCCCTCATATTGCCAGAATTTTATATATTGTCTCGAGATTTTTATTTTACTTTTTATGTTCACATGCATATGTGAATAAATCGTTGCTTTTTGACCTGCACCATTGGAGTGGTCTCCATTTCTTATTCCCTCCCCCGGTCTTCACCATCTACTTTGTGACCATCGGATAATCGCATGTTGAGCCCATCCATCTCGCTGACTGATCCAGCACACAGTTCCGGAAATCGCTGGAGTTCCAGTTCGTGGTGGTTTCCCATGTGATGCAAGACCTCCCATCCCTAAGCTTGTCTGATGTGTATGCCGTATGGTAGTCACATTCAACACTTCTGGTAAGCGTACCTACGCCAATGGGAGCTTTACATCGGATTTTCCGACCGTGTATATGCCCAATGGTCTTTTTCTGTCGGAATTTCCGACGGACTTTGATTTGAGAACCTGTTCTCAATTTTTCCGACGGAAAACCTTTCTATCGGATTTTCCGATCGTGTGTATGCAATTCCGACACGCAAAATTCCGACGCATGCTCGGAAACAATTTGACGCATGCTCGGAAGCATTAAACTTCCCTTTTATAGTGCTGTCGAACGTGTATTATGACGCTGTGTTATTGACCGTCGGAATTTGGTGTGACCGTGTGTAGGCAACAAAGCTTGAGCGGAATTCCGTCGGAAAAACCGTCAGAGTTTTTTCCGACGAGAATTCCGATCGTGTGTACGCGGCATTCTATGCATTAAGGTGAAAAACCTTTTGTAGTGCAGCCCCCCTGTTACTTACCTGAACCCGATTGCCTCAGCGACAGGGACAAGCACAGCAGCTCATGCTGCCTTCTCGGGTCCTCATTGGCTGGATTGATAGCAGCAGGAGCATTGGCTGCTGTCAATCAAAGCGACAGTGACACAGGAGCCAGGGGCGGGGCCGAGTCCTGCTGTATGTGTCAATGGACGCAGCAGCATTACTCGGGAGCACGCCTGCACAAGTGCCCCCAGGGAATGTGGCTCTCCGTGGGGGCACTTTAGAAAAGGAGCTAGGAGCGCCGCTGGGGGACCCCAGAATAGGAGGATTGGGGCCGCTCTGTGCAAAACCCTTGCACAGAGCAGGTAAGTATAATATGTTTATTTTTTTTAAAAACAAACCTTTACAACCCTTTTAAGGCAGTTCTAAAAGCAAAAGGGGGTCCAACCCGATACATGCAAGGTGTACCTAATAAAATGGCCGGTGAGTGTATATGTAAAACGCTGTGTAAATTGATGGCGCTATATAAGTACCTGTAATGAAAAAAATAAATAAAAAAAAAGTGGGATAGCCTTTTCCTGTGCTGGAGTATTTTACCCAGTTGTTTGTTCTGTCACAGGAATGAAAAGTGTAATGAACCTGTTACAACAAAACATGAGAATCAGGGCTTTTCCAGCTGACATACAGCTCAGATTCCTATCAAGAATTCATGTTTTTTTATTGATACCTAACTCACCGTCGAACAGGATTAGTGTGGTTGAGGCAAGTGGCAGACATCATCAACAGATGTTTTGTAAAGAAAGTATTGTGCCCCCTTCCTTGTGACCAATGAGATTCTAAACAGCAAGACAGAACAAGTGAGCTCTTCAGGGTAAAGTTGGTAGAACAATTCATATTGTTCTACTGAATATGGCAGTTTTACAACAATTCTGACATCCAATGGTACCAACAACAGGAATGCTACACACCGTGATACAAAATTAATTTTTTCCTTAAATTATTAAAATAGCCAACAGGAACAGGTTCTATTCTGATATGTTCTGCACCCTAGACATGTCAGAACAGAACCTGTTCTTGCTGGTTGTTATGATAAAGGAACAGTATAAGTTTGTATTCCTATACCCAATATTTTGCTAAAAAAAGAAGAAGACTATTGTGTATATTATATTTGGATTTTCTTCTCTTTTTTTAGCAAAATTATATGTTCACTATATATTGTGTAGCGCTGCATTTATTGGGTATAGATATTGATAACGCACATATATGAGAGCGTGGTGGGTGTGTACAGCTCGCAAAATTACATATATACATAACCAATAGAGTTGAGCGGACACCTGGATGTTCGGGTTCGTTGGTTCGGCCGAACTTCGCAAAAAAGTTTGAGTTCGGGACCGAACATGACCCCGAAGCGGCTGTGATGGCTTCTAAGGGCACACAAGTTAAACGAATGTTGATTGGCTGCCCTGCAGCTTTTTAAAATGCGCCATTACATTGCCGAACACTGAACCAGTTCGGGTTCGGGTCCCGGACCGGGACCCAAAAGTCCGGTACGAACCCGAACTTTACAGTTCGGGTTCGCTCAACCCTAATAACCAAACAAAAAGCAGGGGTCATGGGACTTTGAATTGGGCAGCTCACGTGAAAACACAATAAACATAGTAAAAAGTAATAATTTATTAAACATTTCATAGTACAAAAATGCATGAGATCAATGTCCAAATATATTACAGACATATCAAGCTAGCTGCTCGTTTTTTACACTGTACTGTATGTTTCTACTCAATGTGAGTACCTGTCCTTGTTTGCTTATTATTTTAATAAAAACGCTGTAACGATATTACACTATTCTTCCTGTTCATTTCCTCTCACCCATGGTCCACTGGCGAGGTTTTTATTCGCTGCAGAGAGCTCCAGGGTTTTAAAGGGGGACGCTAACGCTGACTGTAAGCAGGCCACACTCACCAACTGAGCCAGAGACGCCAAGATAGGACGCCAGGGGATTCCCAAAGGCCTCCATTCCCAAAGGCACACATTTATATGCTGTTACCTTACAGCAGTAAGGTAAGGGGACACCCACACATTACCCAGCACAGAGGACACAAGAAGCCACTCAGCACCAGCATTACATCGCAGAATAAAATCACCAGCACTTGAACTTTATTGTTTATAAGTCACCTTATTTGTGTTCATAAGCCACTATTTATTGCACTTTTGCTTATACTATAATAGGAATTTATCACGGATACTTCAACAGATTTTATTCACTTTAAAGAGGGATTGCACCAAAAAAAAAAAATATTAAAAGCCAGCAGCTACAGATACTGCAGCTGCTGACTTTTAATAAATGGACACTTACCTCTTCCAGGGTCCAGCGATGTCGGCAGCCAAAGCCGAGAGATCGATCAGTTCTCGGCTGCTGCCGCTGCCATTCTCGTTGAGGGAATCAGGAAGTGAAGCGCTGCGGCTTCACTTCCCGGTTCCCTACTGCGCATGTGGGAGTCGTGCAGCGCAATGAGAATGCTCCGTGCTGTCTCTGGGACCCGTGTGGGGACAGGAAGAGGCATAATGCCAAATGTGACACCGGAGGGGGGGAGGGTTCCGATGAGCGAAAGTTCCACTTTAGGGTGGAACTCCGCTTTAAATAAGGATTCGGCATAATTTACCACTTTGGACTTTATTACCTATCCGTTTATTTATTTATCAACTGTCATCGCTTATTTATACTTTAATATATTTATTAATTGCATTATTGTTTATTTACCACTGTGCTATATATTGTTTTGAAATATTGGATATTTGCGACATTTTACTATACCAGGATTTTTTACTTTGTGGCACCTGCACCTCACGCATGCAGGTTCGGTCATTACTAGCACTTGCCTCTTCTGTCCATTAGGGTGCTTTATTTATAGCACTATTGCACTACTGCGTGCAGCAGTAACCATACTATATTCATTTGATTTGGCGCAGGAATACTACCTTTTTATTACAGACATAAATACACCAGGCTGACATGTAACATTCATGTATTAGTGCAGTTCATATTATGGAGGTAGAATGATATTCCCTATAAACGCATGATAGACCTTAAAATTATGTATCCAAGCAGCTGTGGGGCTCTACATGTTTCATGGATCGCGAACTGTCCACTCATCAGGAGCTTGATGCAAGGAGATCTATAAATGTAGATTTATTAATGCCATAAGGTGAAATTTGCAGACACATGTGGATCAAATTAATCTGAAAAACAAGGGATATATATACCGTAATATAATATGTGGAGTGTAAATTAGTGGATAAAAAGATTAAGGACTAAGCGATGTCAATTATTGTATTCAACAGATCAGAAAAAAGAGATTAAAATGAACACCAGCAGATGCTGGGTGACCAGAAAGATGGATGAAGTAAAAAAACAAGTGAGTGTGAGGACTAGTGAAAATCTATGCTATCCCACACCCACCTAACAACAACTGTCCCCGAGCCACCCCCATCAAATCATTCTCTGCAGCTATTACCTTTTGTACCACCACCCCGTCCCTTTAGAATGTAAGCTCTACGAGCAGGGCCCTCCTGTACCTGTTGTATTGTACTGTACTGTAATTGTGTTTTCCCCCTATACATTGTAAAGCACTGCGTAAACTGTTGGCGCTATATAAATCGTATAATAATAAAAGACAAAACAAAACAAAAACCGGAAAGAAAAAGAAACCACAAACAAACCAATTCCAAAAACGTGAATGGATGAGTGACTGGATTAGACCAAACTATAGAATAAAAGAACATGCAGTGCAGGTAAATGTAGGCCCGTGAAAAGACTAAAATGTGTGGTCTACCCAGTAAAGCGAACAGCTTCAGATGATACACAGAAATGAAAAAAATCCTCCAACATTTTTTTACATGCATATCTGCCGTCTTCAGCTTTCTATATTCCTTAGAAAGTGAACATTCTGTTAGAATTTTTACTTCCTCTTTCAGCAGTGGGAGGGGAGTCTAGGCATACACTGTGTGAGAGCTGGTTGGAGGAAAGGCACCCCCCCCCCCCGCACCACATAGGCAGAGAAACGAAGATACTTGCAGAGCTGTGAATAGATCAGCTCTCTGCTAACCAATTTAAAGCACCCTCACCCTCCCCGACACAAATTTCCAGCTGCTTTTATCTCCTGTGTTGGAGAACTTGTCAGAAGTTATCATGCTGATAACAGAGGAACAGAGCAGCAGAAAGACACAAGACTTAGAGCTTTGGAGAGAGATAAGTAAACACTACATATATATGTGCCCAGGTCAAATTTCATGAATCAAGTTTACATCCACTTTAAAGGACTCTTCCACACTGGCTGAACGCCAGAATTCTTAAATTACAGCCTGACAAGGCTGTGAACATGGTGTGGCCACAGTCCTTTGCTGGCCAATTAGTTGCGGACAGTTTGTGAATGCAAAACTTCTCAGAAATACCAACCCTGGATCACAGGGTTGGTCAGAGGCTCTGATCACATGATGAAAATTTACCTACGAGCACCGGCCATTGATTTGTGCCAAGAACAAATCTGACAACTCTGCAATTGTGCTGCTGACAGCAGTTCACACTCTGTATAGGCAGGCAACGTTTAGAACTATAATGCGGAGAACAGCAGCGCTCATCTGAGTGCAGTATATTAAAATGATTGAAAAATGGGTACTCCCGCGCTACTAGGAAAATATAAAGGAAGGTCAAGGTGCTGCAGACACCGTGAGGGTCAAACACTACCCAATAAAAATAAATAAATCAGTAATTGGTGTTGCGCTCCCAAGTAAAAAGACGTGTTCATATAAAATATAAATTAACTCACAATAAATAAATGTATAAATGTATCCCAGTATATGCAGAGCTTAAGTGGGTCACTCCTTTTCATTCCAATGAATGGGTACCAGGGACCGCTCAGATGCAAAGTAAAACCGGAATTGCACATTATTCCTTTTATTATGCTCATTTATTTATTGTGAGTTAATTTATATTTTATATGAACACGTCTTTTTACTTAGGAGCGCAACAACAATTACTGATTTAATTAAAATGATTAATGATAAATTTATTAAGATAAAAAAAATAAATAAGAATTGACTCACAGGGTAAGGGTTAAAATGGCTATTCACAAGGGGAGGCTCGCTGTGTAGTCCTGATCCAGATAGCCGGCGGTGTGGGGTGCTGCTGCTGTCTTGCTAGCTGCAGGGATTTCCAAGGCTTTGAGTCAAGCTGGCAGTCATCTTCCCGTCTGCTGTGATGTGGGGTACAGGGCCAACAGGCACGCGTTCAGAGCATGCATGCTCCTTCTTCAGGCTGTGATCAGCCTGAGACAACAGCAGCACCCCACACCGCCGGCTATCTGGATCAGGACTACACAGCGAGCCTCCCCTTGTGACTTGCCATTTTAACCCTTTAACTGTGAGTTATTTCTTATTAAGAAATGTTATCTTAATAAATTCATCATTAATCATTTAAATATACTGCACTCAGATGAGCGCTGCTGTTCTCCACATTATATACCTACAGAGCTGCTACATCTTCCACAGCTGGCTGCACCTCTGGGGCGCTATATACAGTGCCTTGCAAAAGTATTCACCCCCCCTTGGCATTTTTCATGTTTTGTTGCCTCACAACCTGGAATTAACATGGATTGTTTGAGGATTTGCATCATTTAATTTACAGAACATGCCCACAACTTTGAAGATGTTTTTTTTTTTTTTTTTTTTTTTGAAGCAAACAACAAATAAGAAAAAATAACAGAAAAAGTCAATGTGCATAACTATTCACACCCCTAAAGTCAATACTTTGTAGAGCCACCTTTTGCGGCTATCGCAGCTCCAAGTCGCTTTGGATAAGTCTCTATGAGCTTGCCTCATCTTACCACTGGGAATTTTGCCCATTCCTCCTTGTTAAATTGCTCCAGCTCCTTCAAGTTGGATGGTTTGCGCTTGTGAACAGCAATCTTTAAGTCTGACCACAGATTTTCCATTGGATTGAGGTCAGGGCTTTGACTAGGCCATTCCAACACATTTACATGTCTCCCTTTAAACCACTCAAGTGTTGCTTTAGCAGTGTGTTTGGGGTCATTATCCTGCTGGAAGGTGAACCTCTATCCTAGTCTCAAATCGCACACAGAATGGTACAGGTTTTGCTTAAGAATATCCCTGTATTTAGCACCATCCATCTTTCCCTCAACTCTGACCAGTTTCTCAGTCCTGACTGCTGAAAAACATCCCCACAGCATGATGCTGCCACCATCATGTTTCACTGTGGGGATGATGTTCTTTGGGTGATGTGATGTGTTGGGTTTGCGCCAGACATAGCGTTTTCTATGATGGCCAAAAAGTTAAATTTTTGTCTCATTAGACCAAAGCACCTTCCTCCATACATTTTGGGAGTCTCCCACATGCCTTTTCGCAAACTCAAAACGTGCCATTTGTTTTTTTGCTGCAAGTAATGGCTTTCTTATGGCCACGCCATAAAGCCCAACTCTATGGAGCTCATGGCTTATTGTCATCCTATGTACAGATACTCCAGTCTCTGCTGTGGGACTCTGCAGCTCCTCCAGGGTTACCTTAGGTCTCTGTGCTGCCTCTCTGATTAATGCCCTCCTTGCCCAGTCCGTGAGTTTTGGTGTGCGGCCGTTTCTTAGCAGGTTTGCTGTTGTGCCATGTTCTTTCCATTTGGTTATGATAGATTTGATGGTTTACCTACGGATCATGAAAGATTTGGATATTTTTTTATAACCTAACCCTGACTTGCATTTCTCAACATTGTCCCTTACTTGTTTAGAGAGTTCCTTGGTCTTCATGGCAGTGTTTGGTTAGCGGTGCCTCTTGCTTAGGTGTTGCAGCCTCTGCAGCCTTTCAAAAAGGTGTGTATATGTAATGACAGATCATGTGACACTTAGATTGCATGCATGTGCACACAGGTGGACATCATTTCACTAATTATGTAACTGTCTTACAAAGAGTCTGTAAGTCTATCTATGCCAACCTCCCCAGGTTATAATTCAAAGAGTTAGACATTTAGTAAAATAAAGAAGATAAGGGGAGTTGGGACAGACTTACACAGATCACAAACCTAAATAGTATTTTCAGAATAAGCTACAGAAACCAGAGGGCTTATTCACAATTGCTGTTGTATTATGTATTTTAACTAATGTTTTCCTTTTTTAATTTGGTAAAATATCTATATTAGTTATTCATACATTTAAACCTGTTTAATACATATATGATTATTAATAGGTTGCAAATATGAGGTCCTATGAAGTTTGTTCATGAAACTGTTATGTTTATTGTTAGAATAATGACTTTAGGTTCTAAGATTGTATTGGCATGAAAGTTTTACAAGCTGTACTTGTGAGGTTGTAATTCAAAGTATAACTTCATTTTAATGGCATTTACCAACACAACCAATTGTGTGGGTACATTTTCTCATACCTATATATTTTGAGAAGTGCCAGGATGGCTGGGGATAGGGACACTTAATTGTCAACCATTACACAGTTAATGGTGTTTTGCTAAGCCAAGGTCAGAAGGTTATGTCAATCACATTAGAAGTCATTTCTGATACAACACTGCCCCTTAGAAGGGAAAATAGTAAGAATCAAAAATGGCCACACTTACATGTGGCCATATAAACATCATTGTCATTTGACAGTAATAACTGACATACACACCCACTTTTAGGGTAAGATAAAAAGTAGTTACAGACCAATGATCAGGGATCCGAGAGCTGAGGTCTGATGGGAAAAGGAGCCATGGGAAGTCTAGGGAGCAAGCTATAGCTCACTAAAAGACGGATAAATGTAGGGAGGTTGGAAAAGGTCCCTCTGGGGGACTCATCATCGCCTAACTGAAGCTTCTCAAGATGACAGACTTCTTAAAGCTCTGGTAACGTATTTGTTTGTTTATTATACCTTTTTGGTAATTTAATTGTTTTTACATATACATTACTAAGACCATTTAAATATATGGCAAAGCAAATTGGAGTTGTATTATTTTTAACTGCAGTATGAAATAATTAATTCCAAATATTTAAAGACATATATGGTTTTATTGGTCTTTAAAAAGCTAAAAGCCAACATTTGTAAAAAATGGTTATATCGAGATCTATGTAAAATAAATTCACTCTAAATTTAACAGATCAATATATCAAGCTGTGTACAATATAACATTTTGTTTGTGCACATTTAAGAGTATAAGGAAGTCTGTTTGTTTGAGAGAGATCACATCATATAGTTAAAGTAAACAGATTGTTTACATAAGTCCGTGGAGTCACGGAAGCCATTCACAAGTTCCAAGTCTTAAATATACAAGTATACTTCAAGAATTGAAATGTGGTATTTTGTTATAAGAACTTGAATAATAGAAATGTAAAATAATATTATTTTAACCATCATTTACTGTATCTCTGATATGTAGAAGTATACATTTAGTATATCCATTTATTTGTTTTATTCACAAAATATACCGGATATTATTTTGCACTGTATTTTAGTTAATAAATATATATATTTTTAAGCAATATCATTTGTCACTTGTCTTCAAAATAGCACGGCTAAACAAACTTAAAATTTCTCGTTTGTATTGTTAGAAAATTGTAAATCTCCCAAATCAAAGATTTGAATATTTTCATAATTACAATACATTTTTAATACTTCAGTATAAACATTGTGATAAATAGTTATACTTATGATTTTCACTTGAAAATGCCTTAACCACTTGCTTACCGGGCACTTAAACCCCCCTCCTGCCCAGACCAATTTTCAGCTTTCGGTGCTCTCACACTTTGAATGACAATTACTCAGTCATGCAATACTGTACCCAAATTAATTTTTTGTCCTTTTTTTCCCACAAATAGAGCTTTCTTTTGGTGCTATTTGATCACCTCTGGGTTTTTTACTTTTTGCGCTATAAATGAAAAGAGACCGAAAATTTTGAAAAAAAAAAAAAAAAAACGAATTTTTCTTTGTTTCTGTGATAAAATTTAGGAAATTATAAATTTTTCTTCATAAATTTTGGCCACAATTTATACTGCTACATATCTTTGGTAAAAAAATAACCCAAATTAGTGGATATTATTTGGTCTTTGTGAAAGTTAGAGAGTCCACAAACTGTGGTGCAAATTATACAAAATTGATCACACTTGATGTACTGGTGGCCTATCTCAATTCTTGTGACCCGAACAAGCCAGAAAAGTACAAATACCCCCCAAATTACCCCTTTTTTTAAGGTAGACATTCCAAGGTATTTAGTAAGATGCATGGTGAGGTTTTTGATGTTGTAATGTTTTCCCACGATTCTTTGCAAAATGAATTATTATTTTTTTTTTTCCACAAAATTGTCATTGTAATATTATTTCTCTCACATGGCATGTGTATACCACAAATGACACCCCAAAATAAATTCTGCTACTCCTTCTGAGTATTACGATACCACATGTGTGGGACTTTTTCACAGCCTGGCCACTTAGAGAGGCCCAACATGCAGGGAGCGCCATCACGTGTTTTAGGATCATAAATTACACATCTAACTTGTTGACTGCCTAGTACACTTTTGAAGGCCCTGGAGCACCAGGACAATGACTTGTGACACTGATGACAGATGGCACTGATACGTGGCACTGATGACACATGACACTGATGTGGCACTGATGACAGATGGCACTAATACAGGGCACTAATGACATGTGACACTGATGACAGATGGCACTTATACGTGGCACTGATATCACGTGGCACTAATATGTGGCACTGATGAGAGATGGCACTAATACGTGGCACTGACACGTGACACTGATACGTGGCATTGATGGCACGTGACACTGATAACAGATGGCACGTGACACTGATGACAGATGGCACTAATACGTGACACTGATGACAGATGGCACTAATATGTGGCACTGATGACACGTGGCACTGACGACAGGTGGCAGTGGGGACAGATGGCACATTTATTTTGTTTTGTTTTTTGTTACACTTACGGCTGCTGCAGCCGTTAATCTCCCCCTCCTCACACGCTGTCTCTGTGTGAGGAGGGAGAGCGGCGCTGAGAGATGATCTCATATGTTTACATATGAGATCATCTCCCATTGGACACGCCGATCGCGCTGTAAACGGCCGCTGTGATTGGCCGTTTACAGCGATCTGTGATTGGCTGTGTCCGAGGGACACACCCAACACAGAATTTCCCTGCTGTGCGCTCGTGAGCGCGCACAGGTAGCGAGGAAAGGGGAGGAAGTCATATGACGCCCTCCCGGGAATTGACATCCGCGCCGAACCCATCATTCGGCTATGGCCGGATGTCAAGTGGTTAAACAGCAGCCTGTAATGGAGGGCATTACCAGACCATTTTTCAGTGCTGTGATAATAATTACTTAGCAATGCAACACTGTACCCAAATGCGTTTTATATAATTTCTTTGGTGGTATTCAATAACCACTAGGTCTTTCTTTTTTACTATATACAGTGCCTTGAGACAGTATTCATACTCTTTTCCACATTTTGTCATGTTATAACCAAAAAAGGAAATGTATTTTTTTGGGGATTTTATGTGATAGACCAACACAAAGTGGCACATAATTCTGAAGTGTAAGGAAAATTATAAAAAAAAAATTTTTTTATAAAAAATTCAGAAAACTAAGTGAAAAAGTGTGGCATGCATTTGTATTCAGCCCCTCTTTACTCTGATACCCTTAACTAAAATCTAGTGGAACAATTGCCTTCAGAAGTCGCCTAATTAGTAAACAAAGTCCACCTGTGTGTAATTTAATCTCAGTATAAATACAGATGTTCTGTGAAGCCATCAGAGGTTTGTTAGAGAACCTTAGTGAACAAACAGCATCATGAAGGCCAAGGAACACACCAGACAGGTCAGGGTTAAAGTTGTGGAGAAGTTTAAAGCAGAGTTAGGGTTTAGAAAAAAATATCCCAAGCTTTGAACATCTCACAACGCACTGTTCCATCCATCATCCGAAAATGGAAAGAGTATGGCACAACTGAAAAACCTACCAAGACACCTAAACTGACAGGCCGGGCAAGGAGAAAAATTAATCAAAGAAGCAGCCAAGAGGCCCATGGTAACTCTGGATGGGCTGCAGAGACCCACAGCTCAGGTGGGAGAATCTGTCCACAGGACAACTATTAGTCGTGCACTCCACAAATCTGGCCTTTTTGGAAGAGTGGCAAGAAGAAAGCCATTGTTGAAAAAAAGCCATAAGAAGTCCAGTTTGCAGTTTGCAAAAAGCCATGTGGGGGACACAGCAAACATGTGAAAAAAGATGCTCTGGTTAGATTAGACCAAAGTTTAACTTTTTGGCCTAAAAGCAAAACGCTATGTGTGGCGGAAAACTAATACTGCACATCACCGTGAACACATCATTTCCACCGTGAAACATGGTGGTGGCAGCATCATGTTGGGGGGAATGCTTTTCTTTAACAGAGACATGGAGCTGGTCAGAGTTGATGGGAAGACGGATGGAGCCAAATACAGGGCAATTTTAGAAGAAAACCTGTTTGAGTCTGCAAAAGACTTGAGACTGGGGCGGAGGTTCACCTTCCAGCAGGACAACGACCCTAAACAAACAGCCAGAACTCCAATGGAATGGTTTAGATCAAAGCATGTGTTAGAATGACTCAGTCAAAGTCCAGACCTAAATCCAATTGAGAATCTGTGTCAAAACTTGAAAATTGCTGTTCACAGACGCTCTTCATCCAATCTGACAGAGCTTGAGCTATTTTGCAAAAAAGAATGAGCAAAATTGTCACTCTCTAGCTCTGGAAAGCTGGTAGAGACATCGCCAAAAAGACTTGCAGTGAAAGGTGGTTCTACAAAGTATTGACTCAAGGGAGCTGAATTCAAATGCACGCCACACTTTTCACTTATTTATTTGTAAAACATTTTGTAAACCATCAGTCTCCTTTCACTTCACAATTGTGCCACTTTGTGTTGGTCCACCACATAAAATCCCAATAAAATGCATTTAAGTTTTTGGTTGCAACATGACCAAATGTGGAAAATTTCGAGGGGTATTCATACTTTTTCAAGGCCCTGTAAAAATAAATAAAAAAAAAAAAAAGGAAAAAAAGTATTTGATCACCCTGCTGATTTTGTACATTTGCCCACTGACAAAGAAATGATCAGTCTATAATTTTAATTTTAATGGTAGGTTTATTTTAACAGTGAGAGACAGAATAAACAACAAAAATATCCAGAAAAAAAACATTTCAAAAAAGTTATAAATTGATTTGCATTTTAATGAGTGAAATAAGTATTTGATCCCCTATCAATCAGCAAGATTTCTGGCTCCCAGGTGTCTTCTATACAAAGAACGAGCTGAGATTAGGAGCACTCTCTTAAAGCTAGTGCTCCTAATCTCAGCTTGTTACCTGTATAAAAGACACCTGTCCACAGAAGCAATTAATCAGATTCAAATCTCTCTACCATGGCCAAGACCAAAGAGCTGTCCAAGGATGTCAGGGACAAGATTGTAGATGTACACAAGGCTGGAATGGGCTACAAGACCATCGCCAAGCAGCTTGGTGAGAGGGTGACAACAGTTGGTGCAATTATTCACAAATGGAAGAAACAGAAAATAACTGTCAATCTCCCTTAGTCTGTGGCTCCATGCAAAATCCCACCTTGTGGAGTTTCAATGATCATGAGCACAGTGAGTAATCAGCCCAGAACTACACAGGAGAATCTTGTCAATGATCTCAAGGCAGCTGGGACCATAGTCACCAAGAAAACAATTGGTAACACACTACGCCATGAAGGACTGAAATCCTGCAGCGCCCGCAATGTCCCAGTGCTCAAGAAAGCACATGTACAGGCCCGTCTGAAGTTCGCTAATGAACATCTAAATGATTCAGAGGAGAACTGGGTGAAAGTGTTGTAGTCAGAGGAGACCAAAATCAAGCTCTTTGGCATCAACTCAACTCGCCGTGTTTAGAGGAGGAATGCTGCCTATGACTCCAAGAACACCATACCCACCGTCAAACATGGAGGTTGAAACCTTATGCTTTGGGGGTGTTTTTCTGCCAAGGGGACAGGACAACTTCACCGCATCAAAGGGACGATGGACGGGGCCAAGTACCGTCAAATCTTGGGTGAAAACCTCCTTCCCTCAGCCAGGGCATTGAAAATGGGTCGTGGATGGGTATTCCAGCATGACAATGACCCAATACACACAGCAACAAAGGAGTGGCTCAAGAAGCACATTAAGGTCCTGTAGTGGCCTAGCCAGTCTCCAGACCTTAATCCCATAGAAAATATGTGGAGGGAGAGGAAGGTTCAAGTTACCAAATGTCAGCCTCAAAACCTTAAGGACTTGGAGAGGATCTGCAAAGAGTGGGAAAAAAAACCCTCCTAAGATATGTGCAAACCTGGTGGCCAACTACAAGAAACGTCTGACCTCTGTGATTGCCAACAAGGGTTTTGCCACCAAGTACTAAGTCATGTTTTGCAAAGGGGTCAAATGTTTATTTCACTCATTAAAATGCAAATCAATAACTTTTTTGAAATGCGTTTTTTCTTGATTGTTTTTTTTTGTTATTCGATTCTCATTCTGTCTCTCACTGTTAAAATAAACCTACCATTATAAATTATAGACTGATCATTTCTTTGTCAGTGGGCAAATTCGTACAAAATCAGCAGGGGATCAAATACTTTTTTCCCCATCAGATTATCTGCAGACTTTTGTCTTCAGATTTACCAAAACCATGTAGAAGGGCCTGCCTGATTGCATACAAATTGAAGGTTTGACCTCATATTATATGGTTTTGGTAAATTTGAAGACAAAAGTCTGCAGATAATCTAATAGTGTGTATGGGGTCTAAGTTACCTATGTCAGCCATTTTGTGAAAGGTTAATCATCTGACTATTAATGATATGTATTGATATGAAATGTACACCCCTGTACTAACCACTCTCCTTTTCCCCATTATGATTGGTTAATGATAACTATACATAAATTATATACCCGCCCAGAAAAAAATCAGATAGCTTTGGACATTTAGACTCTGCATCATCTCTTTTTGTGTTCACCAAGAAGCTATCTCCTCAGTACTGAGAGGGTCTTGTGAGTGTGGTAATTGCTGTGATTATACCTAGCTGGTCTTGTCAGGTATACGGAAATAAGTTTTTTTTTTTTTCCACTTCAGCGACATTCAAGAGATTATTATTCAACTTCACGTTCATTTATATCTCTCGTTATAATTCACATCATAGTGGAATTTTATTGCAAGTATTTATACGTAAATTTAAACAATAAAATTGACCTTATCCCATATTTATTATTATTGTCTCTTTATCATGTTAAACTCTCTTTTATAGTGTATAAGATTTTTTCCTCCCCCCCTTTTCCCACCCACCCTATTCCCCAATACCTCTCATCTTCTTACTTCAGGAGCGGCACTGCTGCACCCTCTATAGTATATAATAGTTTCGACATATTTCCATGTCTGCTTGAATATCTGCCAACTTTTCCATTTATTCAAATCTTCTTCTCCCCCTTCCTCTCCGTTATATCTCAGTTTTTCAAGATGGTATATTTCTTCCAACCTTAGAGCCCATTCTCTTTTAGTTGGTGCTTCTTCCTGCTGCCACATCTTCGGGATAAGTCCCTTAGCTGCATTCAGCATCTGAGGGATCAGTGTTTTAGTATACAGCTTAATTGGGTCGTCAGTTCTGTGAAATAAGCATATCCAAGGGTCCTCTTTTATACTAACGTCAGTGATTTCTTTTATAAGACCCAGAATCTCTGTCAGGTGTCATATACCATCTGGAGAGACATTTGTAGTTCATCTCCGCAGTCATAGTGTCAATTGCTGAGTTGTGAGTTAATTTAAAAAATTTTTTTATCTTGTGAATATAATCATGTGAACCTAATTCCGCTCCCCATTTTAAAAAGAAGGGCGGCACCTCTAGCTGTTCTTCTACAAGAAAAGCTTTGTAAAGTCGAGATATTGTTTTTTTTTTGTCCCCGTTTGAGCACAGATTTTTTCCAGTGCTGTATATTTTCCCTTTGTTCTAATCGGTTGGGGCAAATTTCTTACAAAGTGGATCAGCTGTAGGTACCGCCACTCATTTATTTTTATTTGTGCCACATTTTGTTGTATCTCCGCCAGTGTTTTTATTTTTCCTTTATCCATTATGTCCTTCAATTGTATGTTTTCCCCTATCCACTGACCCCCTACGTGTCTTTTACCTGGTGGAAAATAGTCGCTATCACTCAAAATCATTAAAGGTGAATTAAACTTCCAATCATAATGTTTGTGTAAAAGATCCCAAATTTTTAATACATGTCTTGCTATTTTTTGTGTATTTGTGCCTAAACCCCTTAAATGCGGAGGAATCCATATTACCGTTCTTAGATTTACCCCGCTTGTGCTGCTCTCCATGTTAACCCATTGTTTATCTTTTGTTTCCCGTGTCCACTCTATTGCTCGTGACACTATGACCGCATAATAGTATTTTTTAAGGTCTGGGATACCCAATCCTCCTTGCTCTTTATTATGCTTCAGAATATTGCGAGAGATCCTGGGTTTTTTTTATTTTGCCATATAAATCTACTTATTATTATTTTTAAAGTTTGGAAATAATAGTCTGGGAGAGGGATTGGCAGCATTAGAAATTTGTATGTAATTTTGGGCAGCAGTACCATTTTGACTGTGTTGATCCGACCGAACCATGACAAAGGCCTTAAAGATAATTTCTTGGTCTCGTTTTTGATTTCATCTAGTAGTGGAATATAATTCTCACTAAATAGTTGTTCTACGGAATTTGCCAATTTAATCCCCAAATATTTTAAGCCTTTCTTCTTCCAAGGAAATGGATAATCTCTTTGTAACTCAGATGCTTCTTTTGGTTCCACATTTATGTTTAAAATTTCCGATTTATTCAGATTGATTTTGAGGTTTGATACTTCTCCATACTGTTTAGAGTATCAATCAATCGTGGCATTGTAGATTTAGGTTCGGAGACATAGAACAGCAGATCATCGGCAAAAGCCGTGACCTTATGCTCGATGTCCCCGATTTTTATTCCCCTAATATCCTTATTTGCTCTAATTGTTGCCAGTAAAGGTTCTAGTGAGAGCACAAAAAGCAATGGAGACAGGGGACAACCCTGCCTCGTCCCGTTCTTCATTATAAAGGGAGTTGAGTGACCCCCATTAATTTTTATTGTTGCAGTCGGTTTTTCATATAACACCCTAATTCTCTGTATCATTTTGGTACCCATGCCCATATACCTCAGTGTCTCCATCATGAGCCCCCAGTCTACCCTGTCAAATGCTTTTTCAGCATCAATTGACAGGAATAGTCCTGGGGGCCCAAGAGTTTTCATTTTTTGCAGTAAGAGGAGTGTTCTAACACCATTATCACGCCCCTCCCTACCTGAAACAAAACCTACCTGGTCCAAATGGACCAGTTCTTTCATCTTATCTTTTAGCCTATTAGCAAGGACTTTTGCGTAAAGTTTTGTGTCAAAATTTAGAAGAGAAATTGGTCTGTAACTTGGGCATACCATTTCATCCTTCCCTTCTTTTAAAATTACAGTTACCTGTGCTCTCTGCGCCTCTGAGCTTAAGCCATACTCTGTACCAAGTCCATTCATGTATTTACAGAGCCTGGGTACCAAAATATCCCCGAATTTCTTTAGATATTTAATCGAGAATCCATCTGGGCCTGGGCTTTTACCTAGTGGTGATTCTAAGATGGCCTTTGTAATTTCACTCTCTGTAATAGGGCACTCTAGTGCCGCGTACACACGAAGGGACAATCCCGCGGGATTTTCCTCTGGACTTAAGTCCAGCGGATAATCCCGCCGGACTTTCCAGCTGGGTCGGCTGGACTTTCCGAGCGTGTTGACTTGCACACACACGCACGGACTTCTCCGGCGGATAATCCGCCGGCCAAAAGTCCGCGGGACTTTTGAAAATGAACAGACTTGCCCACACACGGAGCAGTCCGTTCATTTAGAACGTAACTTCAGGTTACGTAGCTAGCATAGGCAGTAACTGCCGCCGCGCTAGCTCCGTGACCTGGCATGGATTTAAAGGGACTCCCCACGCCGAAAAAACGGCGTGGGGGTTCCCCCCAAATCCATGTCAAACCCTCATCCGAGCACGCAGCCTGGCAGGCCAGGAAAGGGGTGGGGACGAACGAGCGCCCCCCCCTCCTGAGCCGTACCAGGCCGCGTGCCCTCAACATGGGGGGTGCCCTGGGGAAAGGGGGGCCGTGCGGCCCCCCCACCCCAAAGCACCTTGTCCCCAAGTTGATGAGGACAATGGCCTCTTCCCGACAACCCTGGCCGTTGGTTGTCGGGGTCTGCGGGCGGGGGGCTTATCGGAATCTGGGAGCCCCCTTTAATAAGGGGGCCCCCAGATACCGGCCCCCCACCCTATGTGAATGAGTATGGGGTACGATGTACCCCTACCCATTCACCTAAGGTGTAAAATGTAAAGTACAAAAACACACACACTTTTGAAAAAATATTTTATTGCACTGCTCCGGGGGTCTTCTTCCGTCTTGGGGGTCTTCTCGCCGGACTCCTCCGCTCTCTTCTGCTCTTTTACCTAGCTCTTTCACGAGGGGGGAGTCCGGCTACCTTCTTCGTCGTCGCCGCCGTCGTCTGGGGTCTCGATCCGCCTTCGGGGGTCTTCCGGGGGTCTCTTCTGTTCTTGAGGTCGTCGTCTTCGTCGTCGCCGCCGCCGGCGCCTTCTTCTTCTTCTTGTCCTTCTTCTTGTTCTTCTTCTTCCGATGTTGACCCGATGCTCTCTCTGCCCGGAATGGCTGTGCCGCGCTGCGCTGAGACTTATATAGGGGAATGGGGACAGGGTCACATGCTCATGTCACATGGTGACCCCGCCCCCTTGTGTTGTCACAGTCCCAGAGGATGCTGGGACTGTGACATCACAGGGGGGCGGGGTCACCATGTGACATGAGCATGTGACCCTGTCCCCATGTCCCTATATAAGTCCCAGCGCAGCGCGGCACTGCCATTCCGGGCAGAGAGAGCATCGGGTCAACATCGGAAGAAGAAGAAGAACAAGAAGAAGGACAAGAAGGACAAGAAGAAGAAGAAGAAGGCGGATCCGGCGGCGCGGAAGACGACGACCCCCGCAAGAACAGAAGAGACCCCCGGAAGACCCCCGAAGGCGGATCGAGACCCCCAGACGACGGCGGCGACGACGAAGAAGGTAGCCGGACTCCTCCGCTCGTGAAAGAGCTAGGTAAAAGAGCAGAAGAGAGCGGAGGAGTCCGGCGAGAAGACCCCCAAGACGGAAGAAGACCCCCGGAGCAGTGCAATAAAATATTTTTTCAAAAGTGTGTGTGTTTTTGTACTTTACATTTTACACCTTAGGTGAATGGGTAGGGGTACATCGTACCCCATACTCATTCACATAGGGTGGGGGGCCGGTATCTGGGGGCCCCCTTATTAAAGGGGGCTCCCAGATTCCGATAAGCCCCCGCCCGCAGACCCCGACAACCAACGGCCAGGGTTGTCGGGAAGAGGCCCTTGTCCTCATCAACATGGGGACAAGGTGCTTTGGGGTGGGGGGGGCCGCACGGCCCCCCTTTCCCCAGGGCACCCCCCATGTTGAGGGCACGCGGCCTGGTACGGCTCAGGAGGGGGGGCGCTCGTTCGTCCCCACCCCTTTCCTGGCCTGCCAGGCTGCGTGCTCGGATGAGGGTCTGACGTGGATTTGGGGGGAACCCCCACGCCATTTTTTCGGCGTGGGGAGTCCCTTTAAATCCATGCCAGGTCACGGAGCTAGCGCGGCGGCATTTACTGCCTACGCTAGCTACGTAACCTGAAGTCACGTGCGAAATGAACGGACTGCCGATGTGCGGCAAGTCCGTTCATTTCAAAAGTCCCGCGGACTTGCCTACTAACGGCGGATTATCCGCCGGAGAAGTCCGTGCGTGTTTGGGCAAGTCCACACGCTCGGAAAGTCCAGCGGACCCAGCTGGGAAGTCCCGCGGGATTGTCCGCTGGACTAGGTCCGCCGGGAAAAGTCCGCATGTGTGTACGCGGCATAAGTCTTCACTATCATTTGATGTTAGTTGGGGAATTCCTGATTTCTCCAGGAACTGTTTTATTTTATTTGCTTTTTCTTTTTCTATATTCCCTTTCTTGACATCGTATAGTGCACTATAATAATTTCGGAAGACGTCGGCTATCTCTTTTGTTTTATAAACTACTTCTCCTTGTTTATTTTGGATTTTTTCAATGTAATTTCTCGACTTTTCCTTCCTTAGAGTCTTTGCCAGGTGTTTCCTGATTTTATTGCCGCCCAGGTATTTCTCTTTCAAAATTCTATTGAAAACCCTTTTTGTATCTTGTGTTAATAAATCTTTAGGTTCTTCTCTTTTAGATATAAGTTGATGAAATATTTCTTGGTGCCGCCCCTCTGGTTTTTTTTTGCAACTGTTCCAATCTGTGTATTTCCTCTGTTAAGTTTTTAATTTCCCTCGCTCTCACCTTTTTTTTCCCAGCCCCCATAGATATAAAGATGCCTCTTATGTATACCTTATGCATTTCCCAGAGTGTGGAGTGTGAGATATCCTCTGTGTCGTTGATTTAAAAAAAAAATGTATTAACTCCTCGTATACTCTTTCTACATCTTGGTTTTCGTTAAGAAGTGCCTCGTTTAATTGCCAGTTAAAGGCTGGTCCCTGTGTTTTCATTCTTCTATGGTCATCATTACTGGGGAATGGTCTGAGAGGGTAGTGATCCCTATCTCAACATCTGTCACTTTAGTCAATGTGTTATGGTTGACTAATAAATAGTCAATACGTGTGTACGTCCCGTGTACAGGGGAGAAGGTGTAGTCCCGTACTTTTGGATGGAGAGCTCCCCACGCATCCACCAATTGGTTTTGATGTATTTTTTGCTTCAATGTTTTAAGGGACACACCTCCCGTCCCCTGTGCACGGGACGTACTATCCTCTTGTAGGTTTAAGCACAGGTTGAAGTCTCCTGCCATTATTACTATCCCCCTCCTAAACGGCACGAGGGTCCCTATCATTCTTTTTAGATATTCTACTGGCCTTTTATTTGGGGCATAAATATTACCAAAAGTACATTCTATTTCTCCAATATGCCCTCTTATAAAAAGATATCTCCCCTCCGGGTCCGTTAACCTATCCTCTACTTTAAATCGCGTTTCCTTTGAGAACCCAATTGCAACCCCCTTGGCTTTGTTAGTTGTTGAATCAGCGTAAAACCATACAGGATGTTCCTTAGAGTATAGTCTTATGTTGGCACCTTGAAAAAGGTGAGTCTCGGAGAAAAGTTACATCCGCATGATGATATTTGAGCTCTTTTAGAACCTTATGTCTTTTGGCCAGTGTATTCAAGCCTTGCACGTTATATGTCAAAAACTTAATCTAGCACCATCTTTATCGTTTTTTTGCCGTAAGATGAGAGGTATTGTTCCCCAACCCTCCCTCCTCCCCCCTCACCCCTCCCTCCCACCCCCCACCCTCCCTCCCACCCGATCAATTCTGATCCCTAGACCGCTGGCTGATCTGAACCTCATCTCAGCCTTCGGTCTTCCTGCCTCGAGGTGTGGCTCTGATCTCCTTCAACATTCCGCGCCCCTCCCATGGGATAATCCCAGGAGGGGAGTGGGGTGGGTATTCCGGACCGAGCTTTCCCTCCTCCCTGCTTTAACCCTTGCCTCTCCCAACCTTCCCACCACCTTCCATATCCTCTCCCAAAAAAAAAAAAAAGGGGGGGGGACCCATTTCAGTTGGTTATAATATGATTTTCTCTCTTTCTCCTCCTCCTCCCTCCCTCTCTCCCCTCCCCTCCTCTTCCCAGAAATTGCAAAGTCCCTCCTCTTAATTTCCCACTACAGACCCTCTCTCTCTATCCATTCTGGATTTTCTATTGCTTGTAAGTCAAGTGCATTACCGAATTCCGGGAGCTCTTCTGGGAATCTGAGCTTTGCAGATTTTCCCTCTTTATATCTTATCAAGCAGGCCGGAAAACCCCAACTATATTTAATGTTCTCTGCTTTCATTTGAGCTAGTAATGGTCTGAGCAGGCGCCTCCTGGCCAGCGTCTCTGGAGCCAGGTCAACAAAAATTTGTAGTTCTGCCCCTAACTTTTAGTGGAGGTTTGCCTCTTAAGTTGTTCCAGACTTCCATCTTGTCTTCATAGTTCTGAAATCTTACTAGAACGTCCCTCGGACTGTCCGATGATATATGTTGAGGTCTTCTTAGTCTGTGTATCCTATCTATTTTAAGTTCTATTTCTGGGCCCTTGTTCCACACAGGGCCGAAAATCTCCTTTATTACTCCCCTGAGGTCTTCAGCATTTTCTTCTGTGAGGGCTCGTATTCTTAAATTCTGTCGTCTGCTTTGGTTTTCCTGTTCCTCTAGCTTGTATCTGATTCTCCTTTGATTCATCCTTGTCATTCTAAGCTGTTCTTTTACCGCGTTCAATTCCAGTGTGTGATTGTCCATTTTATTCTCGTTTTCCTCAACGCGAGTGAGCAAGTGACTTAGATCCATTCGGATCGCTGTTATTTCTTTCTTAATTGAATTCTCCATCCTTGTTAACATCTCTGATATTTCTAGCTTAGTAGCTGTCTGGTCGTTATTAGTTGAATCTTCGCTGGCACTTCTGTCAACCTCGCTTTCTATAGTTGTTTCTTCTCCTGAGGCTTCCACCGGATCATCTTTCTTTTTATTTATTTCCTTCTTTTTTCCTTGTTTAATCATTTGCTGCTTTTCTAGGCCTGGGCTTTTAGGGCTCAAGCCTTTTACCATATATTGTTTAATTGTACTCGTATTTGCTTTATTTTTTGGTGTTTTAGATTCACCTCCTTTCGTAGTTTTTCCTTTTCATGCTAAGAAATATTTTTTTGGGTAATTTTGCGTTTCCCCAGGGTGTCAGCTTTACTGTCCTAATATATCTCTCTCCAGTATAGCACAAAAAAAAAAAAAAAGTGCACTCAGAAGGAAAATAAGGTTGGGCAGTCGGCAGAAAATATGAGATACTTTTAGTCTTTAGCATTTACACAGTATTGGAGAATAAAATATTTTGTTCATATCTCATCCTTTGACTTACTATATAGCAATGTTTACACCAGGCAACGTGTCCTTTTAAAGAGACCAAGAGGAGGAGCAGATGCACGAAAATTAAGTTATGTATTCCAGTCATCCACTCGACCACTTAGGAAAGAGGGAGTACGTGGAAAAGAGGGAGGAGGAAAAGAGGAGGGAAAAAAAAAAAAGAAGAGGGGTGGAGGGGGGGGGGGGGAGTGGAGGGGAAATATGCTTTTGTTTTTCAAACCCGTTCGTTCCTCCTTTTCATTATCTTCATAAGTATAATCTTCTATATTTCTTTGCCTTTCCCGCCTTTAAAGCCACCTTAAGATCGCCATGATTATTTAATAAAACGTGTCTTGTCCCCACCATTCCCCTCTCCATGCCCAATGTATATTATTTTTGTATATTATTTTTTGTATATTATTTTTGGCTTTGAAATTGTTAGCTTATTGGGGATCCTCAGTTTTACTTGAGTGTTATCTCGTTTGTTTTTCCCCTTTAAAAAAGACAAGGCTGTGTAGTAATCGCTTATAGTTGTAACCTTGTTAACTATAAAAGCCTCTATTCACTGTTTACTATTTACGTTATAAACACGTGCATGTCCCTTTAAATGGAGATTTTCCCATTTGCTGTATAAGGAACCTCAACTACTGTGTTCCATCGTCTGTCACGCAGGTTATAGACTTCAATTTTAGGTTCAAATTTCCATAAGGATATGGGGTAGCAGAGGGAGAGAAAAAGACAGGGGAAACGCATATGGCAGTATTGGCAATATTGAACAGTTTGTTTCTGGATTTTAAATCTCCACTGGAAATGCCATATCCCCCCGCTCTTATTGTTCTCTGACTAGCAAGACATATGCATTTTTGCTTAGTATTTTGCCATTTATTACACTAGAAATTTTCCACTCGGTATATAGTGCAGCGCTATTTTAATACTATAATTTATAGCAAAATTATCTCTTTAAGATGTATAACCAGTACTCCTGTATTTTTTATGAATGTCTGTTTGCGCGTTGTCATCCATGTCTTGCTTCTTCATTTGTTTCTTCTTCCCCATGTCTTTTCAAATTATATCCAATATTCAATCCATATGACATTTACATTCATTGTTTTACAGCATAGGTATTTCTGGTTGCACTTCGCTTCTTAAGATAGGAGAAAAAACACCACTCACCGCCTCCAGTGGAATCTTCTATTACATAGACCGTCTTGACAAACTATTTTCCCCTTAAAATGGGGTCTTACCCTTACTGCGCTCTCTCCGGTCTGAGGGTCTGAAAGGATCGTTTGTTTCTTTTCAGTAGGCATGTATGGTGAGGGGGAAGGAAGGGCGGGAGGAGAAGTATGTGGGGAAGCGGGTACCGAGCCGGTAAAAAGCGAGTGGGGAGCAGCCGCGTGTTGTTACCAGAACGGCGTCTCCTGCATTTCGCGCCGGTGTCCTAGGCAGTGCGCAGCAACAGGGGACGCCGACTCGCTGGTCAGGCTTTCGCGAACGCAGGGAATCATCAGCGAGGGGTCATGTGGTCTCTCACACTGCGTGCTCTCGCTCAGCTCCATCTGTCAGCTGTTCTTAGATCAGGCCCCTCCCTCTATGAGGCATAGCACGCTCTCGCGTCCTCACGTCCTATCGACATCTCCTATTCCCAGCCTACGGAAATAGTTTTATTCCCTTCAATTCTAAGCTCCAATTCCTACTGCATTAAAGTGTATTGTATTTGTACTGTCTACCCTCATGTTGCTATATAAATCCTGCATAATAATAAAATAAAAATGCCAAGAATATAGGAAAAGTTCCAAAATGAACCCTTTTTTTTTTTTTAGAAAGTAGACACACTTACTAGTGCGTTTACAGGACAGTGAAGATAAATCTCCCCATAGGGACAAAGACAGTAATATATAAACTGGCAATGGTTTTTAACCCTTACCAATGTTTTTCAAATAATAAAAAAATAGAAAAAAAGAATGCAGGTGGCCTACATAGCGAGTGATACCAGCCAATGTCGGCTTGTTATTCAGCAAATGTATCCTGTAAGGTGCCCCTTTCACACTGAGGCGCTTCTAAACTGCCAGTAAAACACTGAGCGCATTTGAACAGCTTTTCATGTGCTTTCCATTATTTTCAATGGAGAGGGGCATTTTTTTAACGCACCGTCAGCGCACTGCCCCAGTGTGAAAACATGAATTGATTTTAATGGAAATAAGTTTTCGTGAGCTTTTCAGGCACTTTTGTTTTAACATTTAAGCGCCTGAAAAGCGCCTCAGTGTGAAAGGGGTCTTATGCTGAATCTGTAGTCTGACTTTACACTTAAAGTGGAGGGCCACCCCTAAAAAAAAAAAAAAAAGCATTTAAAATGAAAAAAAAAAAAAACGTTTTTTAAACTTACCAGAAACCCCTGTTGCTTCCTAATCTGCCTCTTCCTACTCCGCGGTGAACTTCAGTCTTCTCTCCTCCTCACGTTGTCTTCTGGGGAAGGTGGAGTGTGTCCCAGAACACAGCGCGCCCCATTCACAAAGTGCCGCGCGACTAGTAGGAAACGGGCAGTGAAGCCGCAAGGCTCCACTGCCTGTTTCTCTTAGTGAGGATGGTGGCGCCGGGACACGATAGGAAGGACGTATCGGCCTCGGGGGGGGGGGGCGACGTCCTGGGCACCCTGGACAGGCAAGTGTCCTTAATAAAAGTCAGCAGCTACAGTGTTTATAGCTGCTGACTTTAAAAAATAAATAAATAAAATAAGTTTTTGCGCTGGAACATCCCTTTAACTTTTCTGCCGCTTATTTGTTCCAGGCCAGTGCCTTGGGAAATATTGAAGTGACAGGGTCAAAATGGCAGACGGGCAAATAGTTCAGTAATTTCAAAGAAGGTTAACAATTGCAGCACTAATATTTCTTTAGAAAATTTTACAACTTGCCTTTCTTAAAAAATTTGCATGTCTTCTAGATCAGGGTTTCTCAACCTGTGGTACGCATACCCCAAGGGCAGAGGGTACAGCCCCTATTCGGGGGGCAGGGTGGTAATCGCCGCTCTGATGATGGGTAAAAAGGCTGCATTAATGTAGGGGCAGCTTGCTGTATACAGCTCCTGCTACAGTTTTATAGTTACAGAGCTGCCTGCAGCGGAGCGGTATGCATGTGCAGAGTGCGCTCCTGCACCCGGCCGGTGTTACCCACACAGACACCTCCCACGGCAGTGATCTCCGCCCAACAGGAGCTTCCTAGGCCCCGCCCGGCATGATGTAATTCAGTGGCTGGGAGCACGGGATGGAAAAGGAGTGCTGCCTCCATGAGCTGCTCAGAGCATCCACTGTCATGGACAAGTGAGTGAGCAGAGGCCAATAACATTGTGGACTGTACTGCTGTGTGTTATGTGTGCTCCTACTGCAGTGCTTAACCTTTTTTTTTTTTGAGGGGGGGAGGGTTTAATTATTCTACAATGCCATTTGTAATATGCAGCATGGAAGGGGTTAATGTATTGCCATTGGTCACTGATGCATTAGCGACTAGTGGAAATTAATTAACTCCTTTGTGCTACATTAGTGGCAGTAGTAGTGTTAATCTCCTTTATGATTCAGCATGAAAGGGTTAATAAACACTGACACTGGTGCCACTAAAGGGGTTAATTGCCACTGGTCACTAATGCATCAGTAACCAATGGCAATACATTAACCCCTTCCATGCTGCATATTACAAATAGCATTGTAGATTACCGTAATTAACAACCCCCCCCCCCCCCCCCAAACAGTTAAAGTGGTTGTAAAGGCTGAAGGTTTTTCACCTTCATGCATTTGATGGACACGGGTGAGGCTGCATTTGATGATGATTTTGCACACAAAATAAAAACCATCACAAACACATACTGACATTATACACACGCACAGAAACCATGACACCCAAACAGAAATTACTTTCTCGAGACAGGGGTACTAAGATTTTTTATTTTTTTTGATCTGCAGGCTTCACTGTAAAAGGTTGAGAAACACTGTTCTAGATCACCTTTTAATGTTTATTGAGTGCGGTGGAACCCCTGATTTTGTCAGCCAGCACTATCAGGTTTGGAAAGATAATGAAAATGCATCTGAGCTACTAAGAATTGCAAATATAACTTTTTCACAATGGCGCCCATTGTAAGATTAATCAGGTAGAGTGAAACTTCTTAACAATTTGCCACTGTCATTTTGCGATGCATTACAAGCTTGCACAATATGCGCTGAACATTTTATCTGGACCGGTGGCCAAAGGAAACAGGGCCTGTTGGCCGAGTATCTCCAGTATCATATTTTGGATGTTTGGTTTATTATGCTTCCAGCACCTAAAACAGTATAAAAATCACCTTTAAATTAGAGGTTTTACACAACATGCCAGGATGACACAGCATATCTTTATTCACTTCTAGCTTTAACGTGTTTGGAGTTTGATTTGTCTTGAAATACGTTTTTCCACTTGATAGATGACCACCATAACTCTCATTTCTTCAGTCCGGTACGTTTGAAGGCAATGATTTTAAAAACGAGTATGCACCATGGAAAAAGCTAGATAAACCTTAAACTAATTAAATGATTGTGTGAATACGTAACTGTTAAGAAGCATACATTCCTCAATCTCTAGGTTTTGGCTTTTCTGTATTGTAATGAATAAAATAAAGTATTAACAGACATGTAAACCTTTATGTCCAAGTACAAAACACTGCTGTTCAATAAGAAACCTAACTTCTCTCCATCATCAAGCCTTAGTGGCCATACAGAATTGTTCATAATTCCTAGGTGCATTCACTCGCCAAGCTCCAAATCTTCTATTTCCTTTAGAAGTGCTTCCTCTTTTTGGATTTTCTCAAGCTGCAAATAAATAAATAAATGGGAGTGTAACGGCAAGTTATTTTAGCAACAAATGATTTTAAAGCTTAAACATTTTTTACCTTGATGGATTCCCTGAATTAATGTAAAAAAATGTTTAGGTATTAGTATAGCCCCCTCAGTGCCCTCACCTCACTCGATCCAGTGCTGTGCCCCTCTGAAGCGGCTCTCCCCGTTCTCACAGGATTTGCTGTGGCATTGCTCCCGCTGCTTTTAGTCCGATCCTGTGATGAGGGAAAGCAGGGGTGGGGCCAAACCACTCTGCGTCTATAGACGCCGACGGCTCGGGATTGAGTCCACTGGTGTGCCACCATAGGAAGCAGCTTTCTGTGGTAGCACAACATAAGGAGGAGCCAGGAGGGCAAGCGGGATACCCCAAAAGAGGAGGATCAGGTCAGCTCTGTGCAATTCTATTGTAAGTATATAATGTTTGTTATTAAAGAATATACATATACACAAAGAGTATCTCACAAAAGTGAGTACACCCCTCACATTTTTTGTAAATATTTTATTATATCTTTTCATGTGACAACACTGAAAAAATGACACTTTGTTACAATGTAAAAGTAGTGAGTGTACAGCTTGTATAACAGTGTAAATTTGCTATCCCCTCAAAATAACTCAACACACAGCCATTAATGTCTAAATCGCTGTCAACAAAAGTGAGTACACCCCTAAGTGAAAATGTCCAAATTGGCCCCAAAGTGTCAATATTTTGTGTGGCCACCATTCATTTTCCAGCACTGCCTTAACCCTCTTGGGCATGGAGTTCACCAGAGCTTTACAGGTTGCCACTGGAGTCCTCTTCCACTCCTCCATGACAACATCACGAAGCTGGTGGATGTTGGAGACCTTGCGCTCCTCCACCTTCCGTTGGAGGATGCCCCACAGATGCTCAATAGGGTTTAGGACTGGAGACATGCTTGGCCAGTCCATCACCTTTACTCTCAGCTTTTTTAGCAAGGCAATGGTCGTCTTGGAGGTGTGTTTGGGGTCATTATGTTGGAATACTGCCCTGTGGCCCAGTCTCCGTTAGGAGGGGATCATGCTCTGTTTCAGTATGTCACAGTACATGTTGGCATTCATGGTTCCCTCAATGGACTGTAGCTTCCCCGTTACTGGCAGCACTCATGCAGCCCCAGACCATGACACTGCCACCACCATGCTTGACTGTAGGCAAGACACACTTGTCTTTGTACTCCTCACCTGGTTGCCACCACACACACTTGACACCATCTGAACCAAATACATTTATCTTGGTTTAATCAGACCACAGGACATGGTTCCAGTAATCCATGTCCTTAGTCTGCTTGTCTTCAGCAAACTGTTTGCAGGCTTTCTTGTGCATCACCTTTTAGAAGAGGCTTCCTTCTGGGACGATAGCCATGCAGACAAATTTGATGCAGTGTGCGGCGTATGGTCTGAGCACTGACAGGCTGACCCCCCAACCCCTTCAACCTCTGCAGCAATGCTGGCAGCACTCATACGTCTATTTCCTAAAGACAACCTCTGGATACGACGCTGAGCACGTGCACTAAACTTCTTTGGGCGACTATAGTGAGGCCTGTTCTGAGTGGAACCTGTCCTGTTAAACCGCTGTATGGTCTTGGCCACCGTGCTGCAGCTCAGTTTCAGGGTCTTGGCATCTTATAGCCTAGGCCATCTTAATGTAGAGCAACAATTATTTTTTTCACATCCTCAGAGAGTTCTTTGTCATGAGGTGCCATGTTGAACTTCCAGTGACCAGTATGAGCGAGTGAGAGTGATACACCAAATTTAACACACCTGCTCCCCATTCACACCTGAGACCTTGTAACACCAACAAGTCACATGACACCGGGGAGGGAAAATGGCAAATTGGGCCTAACTTGGACATTTTCACTTAGGGGTGTACTCACTTTTGTTGCCAGCGGTTTAGACATTAGAGTGGTTGTAAACTCTTTTACCCCACTTGCTCCTACAGGTAAGCCAATAATGAGGCTTACCTGTAGGTACTGTAAATATCTCGTAAACTTGCACAGTTTAGGAGATATTCACTATATACGCTGCTGCCGACGTCATCGGCGCATGCGCACTGAAGAAACGGCCCACTGGTGCGGTTTCTTCAGGACCTGTGCCGTAACCAGCGGGAGTGACATCGCGGCTCTGGCCAATCACTTTACTGGAGCCCACAAACCCGGAAGTAACTCCGTTGAAAGATGCCGGCCATGGGAGCGCAGTGCGGGCGGCACTACAGGTCCTCGTTCTAAGGTAAGTATTTCATAATGAGCTAGTATGCAATGCATATTAGCTTATTATGCCTTTGTCTTGCAGGTTTTTTTTTCTCTCAGGTTTACAATCTCTTTAATGGCTGTGTGTAGAGTTATTTTGAGGGGACAGCACATTTACACTCACTACTTTACATTGTAGCAAAGTGTAATTTCTTCAGTGTTGTCACATGAAAAGATATAATAAAATATTTACAAAATTGTGAGATACTGTATGTATATGTATAAATACACACACACACACACACACACACACATATATACACACACACACACACACACACACACACACACACTTTACAAGTGTTTTGAACTTAGAAATAGCTAGAGAGTAATAGGAAATGTTAAAGGAAGAAATGGTGGTGTGCTTTCATTAAGTAAACCATTATTACTGCAACATTTCCCAGAATGTATTACTAGACACAACTTTCATATTTTTAATTGCAGTTCTATATTTTCGTTACTCTATTTTGCATATGGATTCCAAATGCTCCCTCTAGTGTCCAAAAATAAATAAATAAATCAGGATTTAAAGTATAGATAAACCCTAACATTGAATTTGTCATTGGTTTTCTTTTGGTCTGTTAAAGATTTTTAAAAGCGTTTTAAATCTGTTCTGTAAATGCAAACCAATTCCTGTTAATCCTGCCAGAAATCTAGTACCGTACCCTGGATAACTGGTTAAACTCAGGCAGCGTCATTATCAGCCTGTCCAGTTGGCCTCTGAACTACAGGAACCCCCCTATTCCGCACCCTGTTATGGAGGAGAGCAGATGGGAAAAAAAAAAAAAACACTGATCACGCCATTACTATTAAAAAAAAATATTAATAATAAAAATACCCCTATTTTGTAGACTATAACTTTTGTGCAAACCAATCAATATACGCTTATTGCGATTTTTTTCTCAAAAATATGTACAAGAATAAATATCGGCCTAAACCAATGAAGAAATTCGTTTTTTTTTTACATTTTATTGGGGGATATTTCTTATAGCAAAAAAAAAAAAAAATTAAAAAATTTTTTTCCCCAAATTGTCGCTTTTTTTGTTTATAGCGCAAAAAAAAAAAAAAAAAAAATTAGGAGGTGATCAAATACCACCAAAAGAGAGCTCCATTTGTGGGAGAAAAAAAAGGACGCCAATTTTGTTTGGGTACAACGTCGCACGACAATGCAATTTTCTGTTAAAGCGACGCAGTACTGTATCACAAATAATGGCCTGGTCATTAAGGGGGCAAAACCTTCCGGTCCTTAAAGGCTAGAAACACATTACTGAAATTGATAAACTTTCTGCCTGAAAGGTACTAAGCACATCAGTGTGCTCATTGCTATTCCTGTAAAGTACAATAATTCATAAAAAAAAAAAAAAAAAAAAAATAAATTGAACAGCCAACTCAAAATACTGGAATTCTTCACAGCATTATGTGTTTAGCTGCCACCACATTATAAAAGCCCTCTATTAGAACACTCAAGCACAAAATGCATTTTGTATTTAACATCGACAAAGAGGGCATTACCTGGTTCTTTTCTAATGTCTTGCCAGAAGCCTGGAGCTCTTTCAGTTGTTCGATTGCTTTCAGTTTCTGTCAAACAATAAACATATTGATACATGAATCTTATAGTTAGCATCTGAAAACTTTGCAGTCTCAGATATTAGAAGAGAAAATCAATAGCACTGCCTACTGGAAGTTTGCAGGTAATGCAGAGCATACACAACACGAATACAACGTCAAAGGGTACAGCTGTCTAAAAGTTTGCATTCCAGTTACAGAAAGGTCAAGTGCTGCTGCCCATGCCTTAACACCAACATCCCATGTAGGGCACGCAGATAGGCACTAGATTTTTATTGGCTAGGCTGCAAAAAGTGGGGGTGGCCACAGCTGTCAGGGGAGTAAAGTATGGACCTGTGAATGAGGTAGAGCTCAGGGGGCGACTACCGATTTTCTTGTAAATATACACTTGTGCTTTAAAGCTCATCTACAGTATATCCCAAACTATTCCATTTTTTTTTTTTTTTTCGTTTTAGGTAGGGTAAGCAGGTTTGGAACCTGTGTTAGGATTTATTGCCATCTGTGTCCCCACTGGGTAGATTTCTTTCCGAATTCCTGTCCTGGTGATCACACAGGAGTGTGTTATACGTCTAGGGGTTAAAGTACAGGGAGAAATTCCTCTCTCTGGCAGGTTCCAGTGCTCACCTCTGTGCCCAAAGCCATTGTTTGTGAGGAGGCTGGTGTGCACCTTACAGAAAGTGTGAATTTTCAAAAAGAAAATTCCTGGAGTTGGGCTTTAAAAGGATAAATATATACAGGATGCTAAATTTGCGCTAAAATCTTATGTACCTAACCCCTATCTCCCATATAAATACATTTAACTTTATAACAGCATTCATAATGTTATCAATAAGTGCTACAATAATATACAGTATAAAGTGAAATCCTATGAAATTGTGTGCGAATCAAACTGCAAAACCCACATGACTGAGTGCAAATCACAAAAATGTGCAAAACAGCTGAATAAACAATTCAAATGTGACCTGTGCAATATAAAATTACAAAACAACAAATATAATAAAAGTACAAAACACAAAATGTGCAAACAACTGCTACTAGGAAAAAGTGTCCAGTGCGCATAACTACTCCTGCTCAAGCCAGTTATTATTCAATTAGTCCCACTTTTAATCTTATGTCTACCAGAAAACCATAGGTTAATATTAATAGACCATGTGAAATGATGCTATATATCTACCCTCCACATATAAATTGCAATCCATAATGTGACTCCTCCACCCAGTTGCTCAAAGCCCTCACCAGCAAGTCAGACCCTTTTTTAAATGGGTCATTTGTGCTTTTTCTTATACAACTCCAGGCCAAACCAGCCCCCAGTCATGGGAATCCACACAAAATTGCACTTAATATATTATTGTAGCACTTCATAAGAACATTAAATGCTATGTTGTGGTGCGGTTTTCAACGTCACTTTTTATGCGCTTTTAAAAGGGTTTTTAGGTGTACTGTCAATAAACTTTAATTTTCATGAAAATGCATCAAAGTTCTTTCCAATTTTAAAAAAATGTGCCTTTTAAAAGAGTTTATAGGCAGCGCACCTAAAAAAGGAAGTAAAAGGTGTGTAAAAATGCGACACGGGAAAAACTGCACTGCACTGATGTGAACCTGGCCTAAATGTACATTACCTTGGAAAAGTATTCATACCCCTTGAGATTTTCCACATTTTGTCATGTTACAGCCAAAAACATAAATGTATGTTATTGGGATTTTATGTGATAGACCAACACAAAGTGGCACATAATTGTGAAGTGGAAGGAAAATGATGAATGCTTTTAACAATTTTTTGCAAATAAATATGTGAAAAGTGTGGCGTGCATTTGTATTCAGCCCCCTGAGTCAATACTTTGTAGAACCACCTTTCACTGCAATTGCAACTGCAAGTCTTTTTGAGGATGTCTCTACCAGCTTTGCACATCTAGAGAGTGACATTTTTGCCCATTCTTCTCTGCAAAATAGCTCAAGCTCTGTCAGATTGGATGGAGAGCTTCTGTGAACAGCAATTTTCAAGTCTTATCAGACTTGAACAAATTTTCCAAGATTGCCCTGTATTTGGCTCCATCCATCTTACCATCAACTCTGACCAGCTTCCCTGTCCCTGCTGAAGAAAAACATACCCACAATATGATGCTGCCACCACCATGTTTCACAGTGGGGATGGTGTGTTCAGGGTGATGTGCAGTGTTAGTTTTCTGCCACACATAGCGTTTTGCTTTTAGGCTTTTTTGGCTTCTCGCAAACTGCAAAAAGGACTTCTTATGGCTTTCTTTCAATAATGGCTTTCTTCTTACCAGTCTTCCATAAAGGCCAGATTTGTGGAGTGCACGACTAATAGTTGTCCTGTGGACAGAATCTCCCACCTGAGCTGTGGATCTCTGCAGTTCCTTCAAAGTTACCATGGGCCTCTTGGCTGCTTCTCTGAATAATGCTCTCCTTGCCTGGCATGTCAATTTAGGTCGACAGCCATGTCTTGCTAGGTTTGCAGTGCCATACTTTACATTTTCGGATGATGGATTGAACAGTGCTCCGTGAGATGTTCAAAGCTTGGGATATTTGAACCTTTAACCCAGCCCTGCTTTAAACTTCTTCACAACTTTTTTCCTGACCTGTCTGGTGTGTTCCTTGGCCTTCATGATGCAGTTTGTTCACTAAGGTTCTCTAACAAACCTCTGAGGGCTTCACAGAACAGCCGTATTAATGCAGAGATTAAATTAGACTGTGGACTCCATTTATTAATTAGGTGACTGCTGAAGGCAATTGGTGCCACTAGATTTTATAGTCAGGGGTATCAGAGTAAAGGGGGCTGAATACAAATGCACACCACACTTTTCAGATATTCATTTGTAAAAGAAATTTGAAAACCATTTATAATTTCCTTCCACTTCACAATTATGTGCCACTTTGGGATGGTCGATCACATAAAATCCCAATAAAATACACTTACGTGGACAGTTTTGTTATCAGACCTGTTTGGGGGGGGGGGGGGGGGGGTTGGGGGGTGGGGGGGGGGGGGGGCTTTGGTAAGATACCAGGGGTCCCCAGTCCCTTTCCCTGCAGCCTCAGCTGCACTGAAGAGGAATGGGCAGGAGACATCGGCTCCTCTCCATTCATAAACCGAAGCATCGCAAACAATTTACGATGCTCAGTTAGTGATTACTGACTTTGCTCATTCAGAAAAGGAAGAAGCTGGTAAATTACATATTTACGGTCTCCTTCCTCGACTCTCCATCCTGACAGATCTGGGACAGGGGGGAACGGAACGGAGGACGACAGAGAGTGTGAGGGAGGACATGGAGGAGCACACAGGGGGACAGGGACTGGAGGAGCACAGGGTGGATGGGGGGGCAGTTACAAGCACCGATCTCCTTGTATAGATTCCAATAAAAGCAGCTGAAAGCCGTAGGAGGGAGAGGAGGAGAAGGGGTTCTCAGCTGATCTATTGAAATCTATACAGGGCGATCAATGCTTGTAACTCCCCCACCGCCGCACCGTTCACCCCTGACTGTCCAGGTATCGGACCAAGCATCAGAGCATTTGCACGAGTACAAGTGCTAAGAGAGTGCTCTTAATCTCAGCTCGTTGCCTATAAAGAAGACAACTGGGAGATAGAAATTTTGCTGATTGATAGGGGATCAAATACTTATTTCACTCATTAAAATGCAAATCAATTTAGAACTTTTTTGAAATGCGTTTTTCTGGATATTTTTGTTGTTATTCTGTCTCTCACTGTTAAAATAAACCTAACATTATAATTTTAGACCAATCATTTCTTTGTCAGTGGACAAATACTTTTTTTCCTCACTGTACATCTTTGGTTGGAACATGAAAAAATTTGGAAACTTTCAAGCGGTATGAATACTTTTTCAAGGCACTGTAACTATTTGGCTCAGACATAATAAACATTACATTTAAAAGGATAAATGTATGAATATAAGAGAGACCTGAGTCAGCAAGTCACATTTGGCCGGCAGTACCGCTGCCAAGTGCATCCCATTCAACTGAATGGGGCTTTGCTGCAACTGCTAGCTAAATGGTTGATTGCAGCATTGTATATGTATATATGTATATATGTATATATATAGGAAGAAGAAATAAAAAATAGGTGGGGAGTGGGGGGGACATTCGGGATGAGATAGTATTGAGTGGCAGAACAGCCTTCCTCTGCTTTTCAGAGGGGTGGTAGAGAGTGCTGCTTGTGTAAATGAGCCTTAGGCCCCTTTCACACGGACGGTCCGTTCAGGTCCGCCTGTCAGTTTTGTAGGCGGACCTGAACGGACACTCCATAGACCTCTATGGAGAGTCAGACATGGTGACATGTCCGCTGACATCCAACCCGCTCCGATCCGAAAAAGTGTGATGGAGGAAAACCCTATTTTTCCATCCGTCTGCGGAATTGGATCGGGTGGCGACGGACTCTACGGTCCGTCGTCATCTGATCCACCATAGGGGAGAGCGGCGCTCTGACAGGTCCATCCCTGCACAGTGTGCAGAGACAGACCTGTCATCTTCCTGCTCAGCAGGGGATCGACGGAGCGATCCCCCGCTGCGCAGTGCGGGCTACGTACACAGACACGTCCGTTGTGAAAGAGCCCTTAAGCATTACCATGAGGTAAACGCTACCTGCTTGCCTTCAGCTTACAGAAAAATGTGAACAGTCATTACAGAAGTCCTTCTGAGATGACGTGACTATTTGTCTTCACCTTGTGGACACAACCAATACTCATCATAAGAGTTGTGAGTATTATGTGAATAATGTGCTGTCACCATGGAAATCCTAGTAATGCATTTAACACATAAAAGGACATGGGCAACACCTTGCTTAACAAACCTGTATTTCAAGAAAAACAGAAATTAAAAATGCCATTGTACATACGACCACACCTTTTTGAGATTCTTGATCTTTTTGTCAGTTTCTGGGTCTCCTGTTGTCATGGTGGCTGGAGAAATATTCTGATTACTCTGCAAAACTTGCTCAGCTGGTTCATCTGCTTTGGTCTCCTAAAAAGTACACAATCCTACAAATTAATGTACATTCTAGTGCCCATTTGTACAGTTTTCTAGTTCTTTATGAAATGAAGGAAGACAATCTCCGATATACTCCTTAGTGTCTTACGTATGTGTTCAATATGACCCACAGGACACATTTTCAAACAACTTGTAATATTTAACATTACATCAGAAAAATACATTTTACAGAAAGCAGATGTAAGCAAATGTACCGTGGCCACAAAATATTGGCTTAAGACCTAGTAATTTAATTACATGTAAAGACCATGGGGCATATTTAGTCTGGTAAAGAGTCTATCAATAGCAACTAATCTGCATTCCTCTCTTGGTGATGTGACATCAAATTGGCTGCTCTGGGAGGTCACTAAAATAAGCCTGCATGTCTCCCATGTTTGTTATTGATTATATACTGTGCCTCAGCAAAAACTAGGCTAAATGTAAAGACAATGTTGCAGTTTTGTGAAGAAGCAGTTTTACTTGGAGGTAACGTAACTATATCCAAATGAACCCTTTAGGCGATGAGTCAAAATTGTACTGGCTGCACAGGACTACCCTGTATAATGAGAATATGTAATACCTGTTTGGTGGCTTTCTTTGCCTCTCTCTTCTTTTGGTTTTTCAGAGCTGTTTTTGACATGGGTTTCTCAGTGGACAGAGGCTTCGCACTTTGAGGAGGCTCATCTTCATGCTGTGTAAGAAAAATAAATAGAATTAAAAACACATGGTTTCCATGTGTAATTGCATTATTTTAAAGCAAACCTGTAGCAATACCTTTAAAAAGTCTTCTGAAACGTAATGGTTGGCATGGAAATACCATCACTGTGGTGGTTGAATAGCATGGATCAGGAGGAAGGCAGAACTGGCAACTAAGAATGCTGCATAATTTGTGCACCCTGTAAACCTACTGGCCCTTCACTATGATCGATGGCTTTATTGGCCAAAAAAAACATGCAGGAGGGGGCCATGAACAACACTACCAGGAACTCTAAAAAGCAGCTTTATGGGATTTTGGGCTACTAGAACGGACAACGAACAAGCCCTGCTGCAGTGGCATTTTGCGGCCCGTTTTAACCCTTTTTCAGCAGCTAGCGGGAGTTAAAACCGCCCCGCTAAAAAGAGCGGTAAAGCGGCGCTAAAAATAGTGCCGTTTTACCGATGGCACCCGCACCGCTACCGTGTGAAAGGGGCCTTAATGCTTTTTCTAACTAGCAAACATCAAGGAAGCCAGCTTCTTAAATGCAATCTGGCTGGCGAGATTGCATGCATTCCCAACCCGCAGAGAAACATGTTGCACTTTAGCGGTTGTGCAGGGATGCCATTAGTTCTTAACGGCACCCCTACACATCAGCACTGACGGCACATTTTTGTATGTGCCAAACCACAACATGGTGCTGCAGCACCATGAAGCTTAGTATGGTGCCATATTAAAAAAAAAAAAAAAAAAAAAACAGGGACTGCTTTCCCTGTGTTTGTCATGGGTAGGACAGCCCATTAAAATGAACTTCCCTGCAGAGATCTGAACTGAGCCTCATATCACAATTTTATATCAGCATCCTCAGTCCCCCCTTCACATCACAGCCCCTCCCTTTACATCACAGCTCCCTCCCCTTCACATTACTATCCTCAGCCCTCTTTCACTCTGCCTCCCTTCCTGTCCTACCTTACACAGACAGAGTAGAGGGCGCACAACAGGTCTGCACACAGGACGAGCGCTGCAAGCTGGTGATTACTTGCCAAAACCTCCCTGAATTGTAGCAACCAATCCCCTCCTTGTTAACCCAGCAGTCCCTACCCTATCCAGAGCTCTCCTGCTCCCCGCTGTCAGCTCTGTGAAAATGAAAGTGGGGGTAGTGATGGAAGCTGGACAGAATGGCTCCAAAATGGTGGGCCTGCTGTAGTCTGGATGGGACATTGACTCACCCTGCCATTTAGTGATGCCTGGTTAAGGTTATAGGGAAAGGGTTAGAACTTCTGGCAGTGTTTTTAATACTGTATGAATCTGCCCGTCCCGGTGACGCCTGCTACCAGGCCTCCAGAAAATGCTAGATGCCTGGCTGTGTCTGACTTTGGTATATTTCAGTCATCCAGAACAAGCATGCTATATATGAGTGAGTATCAGAAAACTGTCAGAACTGCTCATCTCTATACTTGTTCTGGGTCAGCAACTCAGACAGCACTGAAGTCAAAGCAAAAGAAAGACAACTAGAGAATCATCATTCTCAATGAACAGCTCAGTAATGGAAGCCTTCATTAATCTCTCACGATTGGGTCCTTTTAAGAATTTACAGCAAGTATATAAAAGGGGGGAAAATATGAATTTTGAACAGGGCTCAAGCCTGCTCAGAAAAGGTTTTATGGGTTATGAAATAGAATGGGGTTCATCTTATACATGTATTAGAGTTGCCATATGAAAACTAGAAAGGGCAGCTACTATAAGAGTTAACAGTGGCAACCATGGGTATTTTTTTACTTTTTACATTTTTTAAATAGGAGAATTTATTGCCATAGGCAAAAATTATTCATACATTAAAATTAACTAAACGGGGAGTTAGTCCAGATCTTAGGTGCACCATTTCTGCAACTATAAACAGTTTTAGATATTATAAAAAGAATATAATTTTCTCTATAGCTAGCTTTTGTCACTTCTTGTAACGGGCAGTAAATAAATCATTAATTATATGTGGTAAAGACAAATAAAGTTTTGTTGTCATAGAAAATGCCGTATTCTTCCACATGTCTATGCTGCCGAGTTGTGTCAAGTGTCACCTATTCTGTATACATAATAATCTGCCTACCTAGGTTATTGGAAAACAACTTACTACAGCAAGCATCACTGAAATTTATTTGGTTTAAGAATAAGAATTAGAGGCCCTTAAAATGTCTGAGAAATCTCGGCCCCATGGAAAATAAAATTCTCCCACCCCACCGTTGGAACAGCAGCTTCCTCTGACAATGAGAAATGAGGAGCACTTTATGCAGGTTAAAGTCTTTATGGCCAGAATAGTAAACCTAATCAAAATATTCTGGCATGTTCATTTTTTGCATTAAGATAAAAAGCCTTTCCGATCCTTTGACGAGTTCCGCCAAGACTATCAGCTACCACGCACGGCCTACTTCCTATATTTACAGTTACGCTACACAGCGGCTACGCAGTTCGGCCTGCGCAACATGTTCAACCTTCTCCGCTAGAACGAATGCTAACGGATCCATCTCATACTAAGCAAGTCTCAACATATTATAGATCCTTTATTGCACTCTACCACTCACCAACTTAGCAACATGGCCAATAAATGGCTTTAAGCAGATCCAATACAAGTACGAAGGAGATCAACTGTAGGCCAAATGCACATGGTCATGCTTACAGGGTCTCAAACTAATGCCATCAACACAGACCCTTACTGTCATTCCAAACGTCAGGCTTCTTACAAAAAGTGTTCAATAAATGATCTAGTGCTCATAAAAGTAGATAGATCCAGTCTTCTGGTTTCACAAACAGAATCCCCTAGTGCAGTGATGGCAAACCTATAGCATGCAGCACCCTCTCTGTGGGCACGCCAGGAGTGTCCTCCGCTGAAGTTTTTTTGATATACTTGATTAGGACTCCACCCATCACTGCTCTGCTCTCCGTCTCTCTCTCTCTCCTCCTAGGGGCTGTCTGTAGATCCGGTCGTCAGGGGCGTGGCGCTGCCCACTCTAGTGGCCTGCCAACTTTATTCATTGGATTGAGACTCAGCAACATAAGTTGGTATTTCCTTATACTCGCCATACACTGTACTATATACTCTGCAGTACACTGTGCTATATACTCTGCATATAACTGTATACCACAAGCAGTCTTTATATAAACATTATATTAAACGTATTTATACTTGTAGAACTAGGCCAGAGAGTAGACAGTGTTTTTTGATGGTTTAAAATTTGAAATGTACCTTGGTGTCCTTCAACCAGGTCTGTAAATGTCTGTCACAGCCTTGGTCCATGCCTATCCCTGCACTTACCAGTGTATACCTTTGTCATAGCACCGCTTGGCACTTTGAAAAAAATTATTTGGTTTTGTTTTGCAGTTTGGGCACTCGGGTCCAAAAAGGTTCGCCATCACTGCCCTAGTGTCAGACACTGAAAGATAACACTAAAATTCCCATGTAAATCCCAAGCCCTGTCATGTGCCATTTTCAGAGAGAATGTATTAAGGCCAATAAGACACACCCAGTCATTGGAGAAACCACAATAAAAAGAAGAACCCCTACTCATCAGCATGCACCAAACAAATGCTAATGTAGTCATATTATTATTGCTAGGTATTTCTTATCTCATTTTAACAAACAAGTCCTAACAAAAGAATCATGCAATAAAGCTCAACACAAGGGAAACGACTAAATGCACAAATGAAATGCATATAAAAGGAAGCAGTTTTACTTGCAAAAAGGATTTGTATTTCTGTCCACCCAGTCTTAAGATGTACACAGCCCTGTCTAGCTTGAGAGGGGACTGGATATGTTTCTGCTGCAGAAGTGACTGCCACTAAAACCAAAGTAAATTAAAAGCTCTGTGACTATACAGTGAAGGGAGAAGCAGCAGACTGATGAGCTCATCTCTCTGTCAATCTGCTCTCTACTCCTATCAGCTGAACTGCGAAAGACTTATACCAGGTCAAATTCAGTTACTTACAATGCCTTTAATATATATATATATACTTAATGATGTATTAATAAATACTCAACCGCATAGTTTTTTTTATAGAATTGCCTTGAGTGTAGCTCAAATATAATTGCTAAAGGAAAAAGAAGCAAAAGAAAAATTCTGCACAAATATGTTCCTTAGACTACTGGTACCTACCAGTTTATAACTAGTGACAGGCTTGTTCCTCAGTGCTGGTGGCCTGTATGCTTGAGCTGGTTTGCTCTCTTCTTCCGTTTTTTCTCCAGGTACAGGCTGATAACTAATGGGCTTCGCAGGAAAGATTCCATCTGTAAATGGCTGCCAGGACACTTGCCACAATTCTGTATTGTCTGGTACATCATATTTATGTAATATAGAACCTGTGTAGTGCCAGATCTTATAACCATTTCCAACTCGCAACCTTGGAGAACATGTAGCAGTGACAATATTCTCCCCATTGGGGCACCAGGCAAAATAGGTTGCATCAGAAGCGGTTGGCTTGGAAATAAGTTTGTAATTTTTGACGTCCCAAACTTCCATTTGGCCTCTCAGGTTACCAAAGCCAGCTAGTACTAATATGTGTCCTTGAGGGCTGTAGAAGGCAGCATTCCGAGGACCAGTTCCAAAATCGAATATGGGATCACATTTTAGGTTGAAAACAGTAGCTTTGGCTGGCATAAAACCATAAACGGCACAAAATTCTGTTGCATTTTTGTTCCAAACAACATCATAAATGGGACCATTTTTAGCTGGAAAGGGAAAACAGAGGAGTAAAAAATAGAATTTCAATCAATACATGCTTTTAGAAACCAAAACCAGCATATCAAGTATCTATGAAACATGCTTAAATGTATGTAAAGCCAAAAATATTTTTTCTTTTTGGACAGAGTGAAAACTTAGAGCATATTTAAAGTTTTTATTGTGGTCTTTATTACTCGTAGGGAAATTCACCCTCAAATTTTAAAAGACAAAAAAAAACCCCATTAAAAATGATTCTAAAGCCTAAACATTTTTACCTTGCATTAAGGTAAAAAATGTTTAGGCATCAGCATCCCCCCTCCTTTTACTTACCCAAGCCCTCATTTAATCCAGCGCTGTGCACATCTGCAGCTCTTCTTTCCCCTTACTCCTGGGTCTCGCTGGCTTTGCTGGGGACCTCCAGTGCTGTCAATCAAAGCCAGTGATGAGGGTGCAGGGGGCAGGGCTGAGTACCACTGTCTGTGTCAATGGATGCTGCGGCGGGGCTTAGGAGTGAGCACACACACGACACGAGTGCCCCCATGGGAAGCAGGTTCCCATTGGGCACTGGACAAAGAGGAGGGGCCAGGAACGGCGGTGGGGACCAGAGCAGAGGAGGTTCGCAGCCGCTGTGTGCATTTCCAACTATTATGAATGCTGTGATTGTGAATGCTACAGCTATCACTTGGTACTGGGACAGGCCATATACCATGTGATCACCATGACCGATCACAGAGATCATAATAGTAAGCAAACTGCCATGAATAAAAGCCATTCATGACCGTTGTGTTTACTTTTTATCATACGATTGGTCACAGCGATCACATGGTACCTGAGCCAATCACAGTGGTCTGGGACACAGCGGTCATAGGATTGTGCCACTGGAGAGCCCTCGCCTGGCCTTATATGTAAATTGCTTGGTCAGAAACGAGTTAAGCTTTGAAAATGATAGTTAGAAACAAACAGGCTGCCATATGGAATGATCACATGTGCATCACCATGGCAACTGCAGGTCAAAAAGAAGTGAAGAAGCAGCTTCCTTGGCTGTAACGAATAAGATGATTCAGTTCTGCTTTAATATGTAGAAGAATATATATCAGAATGACTTTTTTATTTTTCCCTGGAGTTAACCTTTACCAAGACTGTTATTGGCAACCAGACTTGTACATATAGAAAATAAGACAATTTAAGTAAGGGGGTTATAAATTAATGGGCCCACCATTTTGGAGCCATTCTGTCCAGCTTCCATCACTACCCCCACTTTCATTTTCACAGAGCTGACAGCGGGGAGCAGGAGAGCTCTGGATAGGGTAGGGACTGCCGGGTTAACAAGGAGGGGATTGGTTGCTACAATGCAGGGAGGTTTTAGCAAGTAATCACCAGCTTGCAGCGCTCGCCCTGTGTGCAGACCTGTTGTGCGCCCTCTACTCTGTCTGTTTAAGGTAGGACAGGAAGGGAGGCAGAGTGAAAGAGGGCTGAGGATAGTAATGTGAAGGGGAGGGAGCTGTGATGTAAAGGGAGGGGCTGTGATGTGAAGGGGGGACTGAGGATGCTGATATAAAATTGTGATATGAGGCTCAGTTCAGATCTCTGCAGGGAAGTTCATACATTCATTTTAATGGGCTGTCCTACCCATGACAAACACGGGGAAAGCAGTCCCTGTTTTTTTTTTATTTTTTTTTTTTTAATATGGCACCATACCAAGCTTCATGGTGCTGCAGCACCATGTTGTGGTTTGGCACACACAAAAATGTGCCGTCAGTGCTGATGTGTAGGGGTGCCATTAAGAACTAATGGCATCCCTGCACAACCGCTAAAGTGCAACATGTTTCTCTGCGGGTTGGTAATGCATGCAATCTCGCCAGCCAGATTGCATTGAAGAAGCTGGCTTCCTTGATGTTTGCTAGTTAGAAAAAGCATTAAGGCCCCTTTCACATGGTAGCGGTGCAGGTGCCAGCGGTAAAACGACACTATTTTTAGCGCCGCTTTACCGTTCTTTTTAGCGGGGGCGGTTTTAACTCCTGCTAGCGGCTGAAAAAGGGTTAAAACGGCCCACAAAACGCCACTGCAGCGGCGCTTTGTTCGCTGTCCGTTCTAGTAGCCCAAAATCCCATAAAGCTGCTTTTTACAGTTCCTGGTAGTGTTGTTCATGGCCCCCTCCTGCATGTTTTTTTTGGCCAATAAAGCCATCGATCATAGTGAAGGGCCAGTAGGTTTACAGGGTGCACAAATTATGCAGCATTCTTAGTTGCCAGTTCTGCCTTCCTCCTGATCCATGCTATTCAACCACCACAGTGATGGTATTTCCATGCCAACCATTACGTTTCAGAAGACTTTAAAGGTATTGCTACAGGTTTGCTTTAAAACAATGCAATTACACATGGAAACCATGTATTTTTAATTCTATTTTTTTTTCTTACACAGCATGAAGATGAGCCTCCTCAAAGTGCGAAGCCTCTGTCCACTGAGAAACCCATGTCAAAAACAGCTCTGAAAAACCAAAAGAAGAGAGAGGCAAAGAAAGCCACCAAACAGGTATTACATATTCTCATTATACAGGGTAGTCCTGTGCAGCCAGTACCAATTTGACTCATCGCCTAAAGGGTTCATTTGGATATAGTTACGTTTAACTCCAAGTAAAACGGCATCTTCACAAAACTGCAACATTGTCTTTACATTTAGCCTAGTTTTTGCTGAGGCACAGTATATAATCAATAACAAACATGGGAGACATGCAGGCTTATTTTAGTGACCTCCCAGAGCAGCCAATTTGATGTCACATCACCAAGAGAGGAATGCAGATTAGTTGCTATTGATAGACTCTTTACCAGACTAAATATGCCCCATGGTCTTTACATGTAATGAAATTACTAGGTCTTAAGACAATATTTTGTGGCCACGGTGCATTTGCTTACATCTGCTTTCTGTAAAATGTATTTTTCTGATGTAATGTTAAATATTACAAGTTGTTTGAAAATGTGTCCTGTGGGTCATATTGAACACATACGTAAGACACTAAGGAGTATATCTGAGATTGTCTTCCTTCATTTCATAAAGAATTAGAAAACCGTACAAACGGGCACTAGAATGTACATTCATTTGTGGGATTGTGTACTTTTTAGGAGACCAAAGCAGATGAACCAGCTGAGCAAGTTTTGCAGAGTAATCAGAATATTGCTCCAGCCACTATGACAACAGGAGACCCAGAAACTGACAAAAAGATCAAGAATCTCAAAAAGGTGTGGTCGTATGTACAATGGCATTTTTAATTTCTGTTTTTCTTGAAATACAGGTTTGTTAAGCAAGGTGTTGCCCATGTCCTTTTATGTGTTAAATGCATTACTAGGATTTCCATGGTGACAGCACATTATTCACATAATACTCACAACTCTTATGATGAGTATTGGTTGTGTCCACAAGGTGAAGACAAATAGTGACGTCATCTCAGAAGGACTTCTGTAACAACTGTTCACATTTTTCTGTAAGCTGAAGGCAAGCAGGTAGCGTTTACCTCATGGTAATGCTTAAGGGCTCTTTCACAACGGACGTGTCTGTGTATGGAGCCCGCTCTGCACAGCGGGGGATCGCTCCGTCGATCCCCCGCTGAGCAGGAAGATGACAGGTCTGTCTCTGCACTCTGTGCAGGGACGGACCTGTCAGAGCGCCGCTCTCCCCTATGGGGGATCGGATGATGACGGACCATAGAGTCCGTCGTCACCCGATCCAATCCGCAGACGTATGGATAAATAGGGTTTTCCTCCATCACACTTTTTCGGATCAGAGCGGGTCGGATGTCAGCGGACATGTCACCGCTGACATCTGACTCTCCATAGAGATCTATGGAGTGTCCGTTCAGGTCCGCCTAAAAAACTGACAGGCGGACACTTTGTGTCCATGTGAAAGGGGCCTAAGGCTCATTTACACAAGCAGCACTCTCTACCATCCCTCTGAAAAGCAGAGGAAGGCTGTTCTGCCACTCAATACTATCTCATCCAGAATGCCCCCCGCTCCCCACCTATTTTTATTTCTTCTTCCTTTTTTATATATATATATAAATAAATACAATACAACCATTTAGCTAGCAGTTGCAGCAGAGCCCCATTCAGTTGAATGGGATGCACTTGGCAGCGGTACTGCCGGCCAAATGTGACTTGCTGATTCAGGTCTCTCTTATATTCATACATTTATCCTTTAAATGTAATATTTATTATGTCTGAGCCAAATAGTTACAGTGCCTTGAAAAAGTATTCATACCACTTGAAAGTTTCCACATTTTGTCATGTTGCAACCAAAGATGTACAGTGAGGAAAAAAAGTATTTGCCCACTGACAAAGAAATGATCAGTCTAAAATTATAATGGTAGGTTTATTTTAACAGTGAGAGACAGAATAACAACCAAAAATATCCAGAAAAACGCATTTCAAAAAGTTCTAAATTGATTTGCATTTTAATGAGTGAAATAAGTATTTGATCCCCTATCAATCAGCAAAATTTCTGGCTCCCAGGTGTCTTCTTTATAGGCAACGAGTTGAGATTAAGAGCACTCTCTTAGCACTTGTATTCATGCAAATGCTCTGATGCTTGGTCCGATACCTGGACAGTCAGGGGTGAACGGTGCGGCGGTGGGGGAGTTGCAAGCATTGATCGCACTGTATAGATTTCAATAGATCAGCTGAGAACCACTTCTCCTCCTCTCCCTCCTACGGCTTTCAGTTGCTTTTATTGGAATCTATACAAGGAGATCAGTGCTTGTAACTGCCCCCACCACCGCACATCACCCCCAACTGTCCCGTGCCCCCCTCCCCATCCACCCTGTGCTCCTCCGGTCACTGTCCCCCTGCGTGCTCCTCCATGTCCTCCCTCACCCTCTCTGTCATCCTCCGTTCCGTTCCCCCCTGTCCAAGATCTGTCAGGATGGAGAGTGGAGGAAGGAGACTGTAAATATGTAATTTACCAGCTCCTTCCTTTTCTGAATGAGCAAAGTCAGTAATCACTAACTGAGCATCGTAAATTGTTTGTGATGCTTCAGTTTATGAATGGAGAGGAGCCGCTGTCTCCTGTCCATTCATCTTCAGTGCAGCTGAGGCTGCAGAGAAAGGGACTAGGGACCCCTGGTATCTCACCAAAGCCCCCCCCCCCCCCCAAAACAGGTCTGATAACAAAAAAGAAATAATTGTAATATTTAAAAGTAAAACAAAAAAAAAAAACACTGTCCACGTAAGTGTATTTTATGTGATAGACCATCCCAAAGTGGCACATAATTGTGAAGTGGAAGGAAATGATAAATGGTTTTCAAATTTCTTTTACAAATGAATATCTGAAAAGTGTGGTGTGCATTTGTATTCAGCCCCCTTTACTCTGATACCCCTGACTAAAATCTAGTGGAACCAATTGCCTTCAGCAGTCACCTAATTAATAAATAGAGTCCAAAGTCTAATTTAATCTCTGCATAAATACAGCTGTTCTGTGAAGCCCTCAGAGGTTTGTTAGAGAACCTTAGTGAACAAACTGCATCATGAAGGCCAAGGAACACACCAGACAGGTAAGCGAAAAAGTTGTGGAGAGGTTTAAAGCAGGGTTGGGTTAAAGGTTCAAATATCCCAAGCTTTGAACATCTCACGGAGCACTGTTCAATCCATCATCCGAAAATGTAGAGTATGGCACTGCAAACCTAGCAAGACATGGCTGTCGACCTAAATTGACAGGCCAGGCAAGGAGAGCATTGTTCAGAGAAGCAGCCAAGAGGCCCATGGTAACTTTGAAGGAACTGCAGAAAACCATACCTCAGGTGGGAGATTCTGTCCACAGGACAACTATTAGTCGTGCACTCCACAAATCTGGCCTTTTATGGAAGAGTGGTAAGAAGAAAGCCATTATTCCATTATTGAAAGAAAGCCATAAGAAGTCCTTTTTGCAGTTTGCGAGATGCCATGTGGGGGACACAGCAAACATATGGAAAAGGGTGCTCTGGTCAAATGAGATGAAAATTTAACTTTTTGGCCTAAAAGCAAAACGCTATGTGTGGCAGAAAACTAACACTGCACATCACCCTGAACACATCATTCCCACTGTGAAACATGGTGTTGGCAGCATCATGTTGTGGGGATGTTTTTCTTCAACAGGGACAGGGAAGCTGGTCAGAGTTGATGGGAAGATGGATGGAGCCAAATACAGGGCAATCTTGGAAAATTTGTTCAAGTCTGACAAGACTTGAAGATTGCTGTTCAGACGCTCTCCATCCAATCTGACAGAGCTTGAGCTATTTTGCAGAGAAGAATGGGCAAAAATGTCATTCTCTAGATGTGCAAAGCTGGTAGAGACATCCCCAAAAAGACTTGTAGCTGTAATTGCAGTGAAAGCTGATTCTACAAAGTATTGTCTCAGGGGGGCTGAATACAAATGCACGCCACACTTTACACATATTTATTTGCAAAAAATTGTGAAAAGCATTCATCATTTTCCTTCCACTTCACAATTATGTGCCACTTTGTGTTGGTCTATCACATAAAACCCCAATAACGTACATTTACGTTTTTAGTTGTAATATGACAAAATGTGGAAAATCTCAAGGGGTATGAATACTTTTCCAAGGTAATGTACATTTAGGCCAGGTTCACATCAGTGCAGTTTTTCCGTGTCGCATTTTTACACACATTTTACTTCCTTTTTTAGGTGCGCTGCCTTTAAACTCTATTAAAAGGCACATTTTTTAAAATTGGAAAGATACGGCATGCAGAACTTTGATGCACTTTCATGAAAATGAAAGTTTATTGACAGTACACCTAAAAACCCTTTTAAAAGCGCATAAAAAGTGACGTTGAAAACCGCACCACAACATAGCATTTAATGTTCTTATGAAGTGCTACAATAATATATTAAGTGCAATTTTGTGTGGATTCCCATGACTGGGGGCTGGTTTGGCCTGGAGTTGTATAAGAAAAAGCACAAATGACCTATTTAAAAAAGGGTCTGACTTGCTGATGAGGGCTTTGAGCAACTGGGTGGAGGAGTCACATTATGGATTGCAATTTATATGTGGAGGGTAGATATTATATAGCATCATTTCACATGGTCTATTAATATTAACCTATGGTTTGCTGGTAGACATAAGATTAAAAGTGGGACTAATTAAATAATAACTGGTTTGAGCAGGAGTAGTTATGCGCACTGGACACTTTTTCCTAGTAGCAGTTGTTTGCACATTTTGTGTTTTTGTACTTTTATTATATTGTTGTTTGTAATTTTATATTGCACAGGTCACATTTGAATTGTTTATTCAGCTGTTTTGCACATTTTTGTGATTTGCACTCGTGTGTCATGTGGGTTTTGCAGTTTGATTCGCACACAATTTCACAGGATTTCACTTTATACTGTATATTATTGTAGCACTTATTGATAACATTATGAATGCTGTTATAAGGTTAAATGTATTTATATATGTGAGATAGGGGTTGGGTATATAAGATTTTAGTGCAAATTTAGCATCTTGTATATATTTATCCTTTTAAAACCCAACTCCAGGAATTTTCTTTTTAAAAATCCACTTTCTGTAAGGTGCACACCAGCCTCCTCACAAACAATGGCTTTGGGCACAGAGGTGAGCACTGGAACCTGCCAGAGAGGAATTTCTCCCTGTACTTTAACCCCTAGACGTATAACACACTCCTGTGTGATCACCAGGGCAGGAATTCTGAAACAAATCTACCCAGTGGGGACACAGATGGCAATAAAACCTAACACAGGTTCCAAGCCTGCTTACCCTACCTAAAACGAAAAAAAAAAAAAAAGAAAACAGAATAGTTTGGGATATACTGTAGATGAGCTTTAAAGCACAAGTTCATATTTACAAGAAAATCAGTAGTCGCCCCCTGAGCTCTACCTCATTCACAGGTCCATACTTGACTCCCCTGACAGCTGTGGCCTCCCCCACTTTTTGCAGCCTAGCCAATAAAAATCTAGTGCCTATCTGCGTGCCCTACATGGGATTGGGGGTTGGTGTTAAGGCATGGGCAGCAGCACTTGACCTTTCTGTAACTGGAATGCAAACTTTTAGACAGCTGTACCCTTTGACGTTGTATTCGTATTGTGTATGCTCTGCATTACCTGCAAACTTCCAGTAGGCAGTGCTATTGATTTTCTCTTCTAATATCTGAGACTGCAAAGTTTTCAGATGCTAACTATAAGATTCATGTATCAATATGTTTATTGTTTGACAGAAACTGAAAGCAATCGAACAACTGAAAGAGCTCCAGGCTTCTGGCAAGACATTAGAAAAGAACCAGGTAATGCCCTCTTTGTCGATGTTAAATACAAAATGCATTTTGTGCTCGAGTGTTGTAATAGAGATCTTTTATAATGTGTGACAGCTAAACACATGTTGCTGTGAAGAATTCCAGTATTTTGAGTTGGCTGTTCAATTTTTTTTTATTTTTTTTTAATGAATTACTGTACTTTACAGGAATAGCAATGAGCATACTGATGTGCTTAGTACCTTTCAGGCAGAAAGTTTATCAATTTCAGTAATGTGTTTCTAGCCTTTAACCACTTAAGGACCGGAAGGTTTTGCCCCCTTAATGACCAGGCCATTATTTGTGATACAGCACTGCGTCGCTTTAACAGACAATTGCGTTGTCGTGCGACGTTGTACCCAACAAACTGCGTCCTTTTTTTTCCCTCCACAAATGGAGCTTTCTTTTGGTGGTATTGGATTTTGATTTTTTTTTTTGCGCTATAAACAAAAAAAGCGACAATTTGGGGGAAAAAAACTTTTTTTTTTTGCTATAAGAAATATCCCACCAATAAAATGTAAAAAAAAACAAATTTCTTCATCGGTTTAGGCCGATATTTATTCTTCTACATATTTTTGAGAAAAAAATCGCAATAAGCGTATATTGATTGGTTTGCACAAAAGTTATAGTGTCTACAAAATAGGGGATAGATTTATGGTATTTTTATTATTAATATATTTTTTTAATAGTAATGGCGTGATCAGCGATCCCCCCCCCCCCCCATCTGCTCGCCTCCATAACAGGGCGGAATAGGGGGGTTCCTGTAGTTCAGAGGCCTACTGGACAGGCTGATAATAACGCTGCCTGAGTTTAACCAGTTATCCAGGGTACGGTACTAGATTTCTGGCAGGATTAACAGGAATTGGTTTGCATTTACAGAACAGATTTAAAACGCTTTTAAAAATCTTTAACAGACCAAAAGAAAACCAATGACAAATTCAATGTTAGGGTTTATCTATACTTTAAATCCTGATTTATTTATTTATTTTTGGACACTAGAGGGAGCATTTGGAATCCATATGCAAAATAGAGTAACGAAAATATAGAACTGCAATTAAAAATATGAAAGTTGTGTCTAGTAATACATTCTGGGAAATGTTGCAGTAATATAATGGTTTACTTTAATGAAAGCACACCACCATTTCTTCCTTTAACATTTCCTAATACTCTCTAGCTATTTCTAAGTTCAAAACACTTGTAAAGTGTGTGTGTGTGTGTGTGTGTGTGTGTGTGTGTGTGTGTGTGTGTGTGTGTACATATATATATGTAGTGCCGCCCGCACTGCGCTCCCATGGCCAGCATCTTTCAACGGAGTTACTTCCGGGTTTGTGGGCTCCAGCAAAGTGATTGGCCAGAGCCGCGATGTCAATCCCGCTGGTTACGGCACAGGTCCTGAAGAAACCGCACCAGTGGGCCGTTTCTTCAGTGCGCATGCGCCGATGACTTCGGCAGCAGCGTATATAGTGAATATCTCCTAAACTGTGCAAGTTTACGAGATATTTACAGTACCTACAGGTAAGCCTCATTATTGGCTTACCTGTAGGAGCAAGTGGGGTAAAAGAGTTTACAACCACTCTAATGTCTAAACCGCTGGCAACAAAAGTGAGTGCACCCCTAAGTGAAAATGTCCAAGTTGGGCCCAATTTGCCATTTTCCCTCCCCGGTGTCATGTGACTTGTTGGTGTTACAAGGTCTCAGGTGTGAATGGGGAGCAGGTGTGTTAAATTTGGTGTATCGCTCTCACTCGCTCATACTGGTCACTGGAAGTTCAACATGGCACCTCATGACAAAGAACTCTCTGAGGATGTGAAAAAAAGAATTGTTGCTCTACATTAAGATGGCCTAGGCTATAAGATGCCAAGTCCCTGAAACTGAGCTGCAGCACGGTGGCCAAGACCATACAGCGGTTTAACAGGACAGGTTCCACTCAGAACAGGCCTCACTATAGTCGACCAAAGAAGTTTAGTGCACGTGCTCGGCGTCATATCCAGAGGTTGTCTTTAGGAAATAGACGTACGAGTGCTGCCAGCATTGCTGCAGAGGTTGAAGGGGTGGGGGGGGTCAGCCTGTCAGTGCTCAGACCATACGCCGCACACTGCATCAAATTTGTCTGCATGGCTATCGTCCCAGAAGGAAGCCTCTTCTAAAGGTGATGCACAAGAAAGCCTGCAAACAGTTTGCTGAAGACAAGCAGACTAAGGACATGGATTACTGGAACCATGTCCTGTGGTCTGATTAAACCAAGATAAATGTATTTGGTTCAGATTGTGTCAAGTGTGTGTAGTGGCAACCAGGTGAGGCGTACAAAGACAAGTGTGTCTTGCCTACAGTCAAGCATGGTGGTGGCAGTGTCATGGTCTGGGGCTGCATGAGTGCTGCCGGTAACGGGGAAGCTACAGTTCATTGAGGGAACCATGAATGCCAACATGTACTGTGACATACTGAAACAGAGCATGATCCCCTCCTAATGGAGACTGGGCCACAGGGCAGTATTCCAATATAATGACCCCAAACACACCTCCAAGACGACCACTGCCTTGCTAAAAAAGCTGAGAGTAAAGGTGATGGACTGGCCAAGCATGTCTCCAGTCCAAAACCCTATTGAGCATCTGTGGGGCATCCTCCAACGGAAGGTGGAGGAGCGCAAGGTCTCCAACATCCACCAGCTTCGTGATGTCATCATGGAGGAGTGGAAGAGGACTCCAGTGGCAACCTGTAAAGCTCTGGTGAACTCCATGCCCAAGAGGGTTAAGGCAGTGCTGGAAAATGAATGGTGGCCACACAAAATATTGACACTTTGGGGCCAATTTGGACATTTTCACTTAGGTGTGTACTCACTTTTGTTGTCAGCGATTTAGACAGTTATTTTGAGGGGACAGAAAATTTACACTGTTATACAAGCTGTACACTCACTACTTTACATTGTAACAAAGTGTCATTTTTTCAGTGTTGTCACATGAAAAGATATAATAAAATATTTACAAAAATGTGAGGGGTGTACTCACTTTTGTGAGATACTCTTTGTGTATATGTATATTCTTTAATAACAAACATATACTTACAATAGAATTGCACAGAGCTGACCTGATCCTCCTCTTTTGGGGTATCCCGCTTGCACTCCTGGCTCCTCCTTATGTTGTGCTACCACAGGAAGCTGCTTCCTATGGTGGCACACCAGTGGACTCAATCCCGAGCCGTCGGCGTCTATAGACGCAGAGTGGTTTGGCCCCACCCCCTGCTTTCCCTCATCATAGGATCTGACTAAAAGCAGCGGGAGCAATGCCACAGCAAATCCTGTGAGAACGGGGAGAGCCGCTTCAGAGGGGCACAGCACTGGATCGAGTGAGGTGAGGGCACTGAGGGGGCTATACTAATACCTAAACATTTTTTTACATTAATTCAGGGAATCCATCAAGGTAAAAAATGTTTAAGCTTTAAAATCATTTGTTGCTAAAAATAACTTGCCGTTACACTCCCATTTATTTATTTATTTGCAGCTTGAGAAAATCCAAAAAGAGGAAGCACTTCTAAAGGAAATAGAAGATTTGGAGCTTGGCGAGTGAATGCACTTAGGAATTATGAACAATTCTGTATGGCCACTAAGGCTTGACGATGGAGAGAAGTTAGGTTTCTTATTGAACAGCAGTGTTTTGTACTTGGACATAAAGGTTTACATGTCTGTTAATACTTTATTTTATTCATTACAATACAGAAAAGCCAAAACCTAGAGATTGTGGAATGTATGCTTCTTAACCATTACCTACTCACACAATCATTTAATTTGTTTAAGGTTTATCTAGCCTTTTCCATGGTGCATACTCGTTTTTAAAATCATTGCCTTCAAACGTACCGGACTGAAGAAATGAGAGTGATGGAGGTCATCTATCAAGTGGAAAAACGTATTTCAAGACAAATCAAACTCCAAACACGTTAAAGCTAGAAGTGAATAAAGATATGCTGTGTCATCCTGGCATGTTGTGTAAAACCTCTAATTTAATGGTGATTTTTATACTGTTTTAGGTGCTGGAAGCATAATAAACCAAACATCCAAAATATGATACTGGAGATACTCGGCCAACAGGCCCTGTTTCCTTTGGCCACCGGTCCAGATAAAATGTTCAGTGCATATTGTGCAAGCTTGTAATGCAGGGATCCTCAAACTACGACCCTCCAGCTGTTGCAGAACTACACATCCCATGAGGCATTGTAAAACTCTGACATTCACAGACATGACAAGGCATGATGGGAATTGTAGTTCCTGAACAACTGGAGGGCCGTAGTTTGAAGACCCCTGTTGTAATGCATCGCAAAATGACAGTGGCAAATTGTCAAGAAGTTTCACCCTACCTGATTAATCTTGCAATGGGCGGCGCCATTGTGAAAAAGTTATTTGCAATTCTTAGTAGCTCAGATGCATTTTCATTATCTTTCCAAACCTGATAGTGCTGGCTGACAAAATCAGGGTTTCCACCGCACTCAATAAACAAACATTAAAAGGTGATCTAGAACAGTGTTTTTTTTAGGGGTGGCCCTCCATTTTAAGTGTAAAGTCAGACTACAGATTCAGCATAAGACCCCTTTCACACTGAGGCGCTTTTCAGGCGCTTAAATGTAAAAAAAAAAAAAAAAAGTGCCTGAAAAGCTCACGAAAACGTATTTCCATTAAAATCAATTAATGCTTTCACACTGGGGCAGTGCGCTAACAGGGCGGATGAAAAACGCCCCTCTCCATTGAAAAGAATGGAAAGCACATGAAAAGATGTTCAAATGCGCTCAGTGTTTTACTGGCAGTTTAGAAGCGCCTCAGTGTGAAAGGGGAGCCTTACAGGATACATTTGCTGAATTACATACCGACATTGGCTGGTATCACTCGCTATGTAGGCCACCTGCATGCTTTTTTTTCTATTTTTTTTATTATTTGAATAACATTGGTAAGGGTTAAAAACCATTGCCAGTCTGTGTCCCTATGGGGAGATTTATCTTCACTGTCCTGTAAACGCACTAGTAAGTGTGTCTACTTTCTAAAAAAAAAAGGGGGTTCATTTTGGAACTTTTCCTATATTCTTGGCATTTTTATTTTATTATTATTATACAGGATTTATATAGCAACCTGAGGGTAGACAGTACAAATACAATACACTTTAAAGCAGTAGGAATCGGAGCTTAGAATTGAAGGGAATAAAACTGTATTTCCGTATACCTGACAAGACCAGCTAGGTATAATCACAGCAATTACCACACTCACAAGACCCTCTCAGTACTGAGGAGATAGCTTCTTGGTGAACACAAAAAGAGATGATGCAGAGTCTAAATGTCCAAAGCTATCTGATTTTTTTTCTGGGCGGGTATATAATTTATGTATAGTTATCATTAACCAATCATAATAGGGAAAAGGAGAGTGGTTAGTACAGGGGTGTACATTTCATATCAATACATATCATTAACCACTTGCCTACCAGGTACGGACACCCCCTTCCTGACCAAGCCATTTTTCAGCTTTCAGCGCTGTCGCATTTTGAATGACAATTGCGCGGTCATGCAACGCTGTACCCAAATAAAATTTTTATCATTTTTCCCCCACAAATAGAGCTTTATTTTGGTGGTATTTGATCACCTCTGCGGTTCTTATTTCTTGCGCTATAAACAAATTAAGAGGGACAAGTTTGAAAAAACGCAATATTTTTTAGTTTTTATTATAATAAATATCCAATTATTTTTTTTTTTTTTAAACAAATTTTTTCCTCAGTTTAGACCGATACGTATTCTTCTACATATTTTTGGTAAAAAAAAAATCGCAATAAGCGTCTATTGATTGGTTTGCGCAAAAGTTATAGCGTCTACAAAATAGGGGATAGATTTATAGCATTTTTATTATTATTTTTTTTTTTACTAGTAATGGCGTTGATTTGCAATTTTTATCGTGACTGCGACATTGCGGCGGACATATCGGACACTTTTGACACATTTTTGGGGACCATTCACATTTATACAGCGATCCGTGCTATAAAAATGCATTGATTACTGTATAAATGTGACTGGCAAGGAAAGGGGTTAACACTAGGGGGCGCTGCAGGGGTTAATATGTTCCCTATATGAGTGATTCTAACTGTGGCGGGAGGGGACTGACTGGGGGAGGGGACCGATCGGTGTCCCTATGTACAAGGGACACACCATCGGTCTCCTCTCCTCTGACAGGACGTGGATCTATGTGTTTACACACACGGATCCACGTCCTGCTCAGTTACCGGGCAACCGCGGGTGCCTGGCGGACATCGCGGCCGCTGGGCACGCGCATCGGGTCCCCAGCTACGCGGCGGGCTCGCGCCTCCCGCGGCGCGCGCCCCCTAGTGGCCAAAAAGCGAGTGCCGTCATATATGACGGCGGCCCGCCACAAGAGCTGCACCGTCCCGCCGCCATTTGACAGTGGGCGGTCAGCTACAGGTTAATAGTCAGATGATTAACCTTTCACAAAATGGCTGACATAGGTAACTTAGACCCCATACACACTATTAGATTATCTGCAGACTTTTGTCTTCAGGTTGACCAAAACCATATAATATGAGGTCAAACCTTAAGATTTTCAATTTGTATGCAATCAGGCAGGCCCTTGCACTACATGGTTTTGGTACATCTGAAGACAAAAGTCTGCAGATAATCTGATAGTGTGTATGGGGCTTTAGAGTAATCATCCAATCTGCTTTCATGACTCATAATGAGTCCTGCTTCCCTGTTTCATGTCTCATTACACAGGAAAGGTGGCACAGACATATTGAGCCACAATTCTTTATTTAGACAGTACAGAATAAAACTGCTTACGCAAGCTATATTTTCTTATATGTGTGCTTTATAGAAAACCTGTTACAAAGCTGAAAATCAGAACTGGTTGACTTAACTCGAGTCTGAATATACAAGTTAAGATAAATGAATTCATATGACTTCATGGCTGCACAAAATGGAGTCACTTCTGTTCAGTCATATTACTACAACAATCTACAGTGAGGGAAAAAAGTATTTGATCCCCTGCTGATTTTGTACATTTGGCCACTGACAAAGAAATGATCAATCTATAATTTTAAAGGTAGGTTTTATTTTAATAGAGCCAGAATAACAACAAAACAATCAAGAAAAAATGCATTTCAAAAAAGTTATTGATTTGCATTTTAATGAGTGAAATAAATATTTGACCCCTTTGCAAAACATGACTTAGTACTTGGTGGCAAAACCCTTGTTGGCAATCACAGAGGTCAGACGTTTCTTGTAGTTGGCCACCAGGTTTGCACATATCTTAGGAGGGTTTTTTTTTTCCCACTCTTTGCAGATCCTCTCCAAGTCGTTAAGGTTTTGAGGCTGACATTTGGTAACTTGAACCTTCCTCTCCCTCCACATATTTTCTATGGGATTAAGGTCTGGAGACTGGCTAGGCCACTACAGGACCTTAATGTGCTTCTTGAGCCACTCCTTTGTTGCTGTGTGTATTGGGTCATTGTCATGCTGGAATACCCATCCACGACCCATTTTCAATGCCCTGGCTGAGGGAAGGAGATTTTCACCCAAGATTTGACGGTACTTGGCCCCGTCCATCGTCCCTTTGATGCGGTGAAGTTGTCCTGTCCCCTTGGCAGGAAAAAACACCCCAAAGCATAAGGTTTCAACCTCCATGTTTGATAATGGGTATGCATTCCTGGAGCCATAGGCAGCATTCCTCCTCTAAACACTGCGAGTTGAGTTGATGCCAAAGAGCTTGATTTTGGTCTCCTCTGACTACAACACTTTCACCCAGTTCTCCTCTGAATCATTCAGATGTTCATTAGCGAACTTCAGACGGGCCTGTACATGTGCTTTCTTGAGCACTGGGACATTGCCGGCGCTGCAGGATTTCAGTCCTTCACAGTGTAGTGCGTTACAAATTGTTTTCTCGGTGACTATGGTCCCAGCTGCCTTGAGATCTTTGACAAGATTCTCCTGTGTAGTTCTGGGCTGATTACTCACTGTGCTCATGATCATTGAAACTCCACAAGGTGGGATTTTGCATGGAGCCACAGACTGAGGGAGATTGACAGTTATTTTCTGTTTCTTCCATTTGTGAATAATTGCACCAACTGTTGTCACCCTCTCGCTAAGCTGCTTTGCAATGGACGTGTAGCCCATTCCAGCCTTGTGTACATATACAATCTTGTCCCTGACATCCTTGGACAGCTCTTTGGTCTTGGCCATGGTAGAGAGATTTGAATCTGATTAATTGCTTCTGTGGACAGGTGTCTTTTATACAGGTAACAAGCTGAGATTAGGAGCACTCCCTTTAAGAGAGTGCTCCTAATCTCAGCTCGTTTACCTGTATAGAAGACACCTGGGAGCCAGAAATCCTGCTGATTGATCAAATCCTCATTTCACTCATTAAAATTCAAATCAATTTATAACTTTTTTGAAATGTGTTTTTCTGGATATTTTTTGTTGTTCTGTCTCTCACTGTTAAATAAAACCTACCATTAAAATTTTATAGACTGATCATTTCTTTGTCAGTGGGCAAATGTACAAAATCAGCAGGGGATCAAATACTTTTTTTCCTCACTGTAAGAGGGGAGGGTCAAGAAATACAAGAGGTAATAACTGTGGGGGATGTGCTGATGGAGAAAATAAATGTACATTTGTTAGGTGGGGGCCAGATAGGCTTCGCTGAATAGATGATTTTTCAGGGATCATCTGAAAGTGGACAAAGTAGGAAATAGTTGAATGGATTAGGGTAGAGCATTCCAGAGGATGGGAGAGGCTCAGAAGAAGTCCTGGAGGCGAGCATGGGATGTGGTGACAAGGGTACTAGAGAGCAGGAGTTCTTGGGAGAAGCAAAGAGAACGATTTTGAACGGTTTTCAGACCAGGTTAGTGATGTAGCTGGGGGCCAGGTTGTGATACGCTTTATAACAAGATATGGGAAACTTCTTTTTTTTTTTTTTCAAAATTTTTGGTCTTTTTTTTTTTTTTTTTTTTTTTTTTTTTTTTACAGTGCCTTGAAAAAGTATGAATACCCCTCGAAATTTTCCACATTTGGTCATGTTGCAACCAAAAACTTAAATGCATTTTATTGGGATTTTATGTGGTGGACCAACACAAAGTGGCACAGTTGTGAAGTGAAAGGAAACTGATGGTTTACAAAATGTTTTACAAATAAATAAGTGAAAAGTGTGGCGTGCATTTGAATTCAGCTCCCTTGAGTCAATACTTTGTAGAACCACCTTTCACTGCAAGTCTTTTTGGCGATGTCTCTACCAGCTTTCCAGAGCTAGAGAGTGACAATTTTGCTCATTCTTTTTTTCAAAATAGCTCAAGCTCTGTCAGATTGGATGAAGAGCGTCTGTGAACAGCAATTTTTACGTTTTGACACAGATTCTCAATTGGATTTAGGTCTGGACTTTGACTGAGTCATTCTAACACATGCTTTGATCTAAACCATTCCATTGGAGTTCTGGCTGTATGTTTAGGGTTGTTGTCCTGCTGGAAGGTGAACCTCCGCCCCAGTCTCAAGTCTTTTGCAGACTCAAACAGGTTTTCTTCTAAAATTGCCCTGTATTTGGCTCCATCCGTCTTCCCATCAACCCTGACCAGCTTCCATGTCTCTGTTAAAGAAAAGCATTCCCCCAACATGATGCTGCCACCACCATGTTTCATGGTGGAAATGATGTGTTCAGGGTGATGTGCAGTATTAGTTTTTCGCCACACATAGCGTTTTGCTTTTAGGCCAAAAAGTTAAACTTTGGTCTAATCTAACCAGAGCATCTTTTTTCACATGTTTGCTGTGTCCCCCACATGGCTTTTTGCAAACTGCAAACTGGACTTCTTATGGCTTTTTTTCAACAATGGCTTTCTTCTTGCCACTCTTCCAAAAAGGCCAGATTTGTGGAGTGCACGACTAATAGTTGTCCTGTGGACAGATTCTCCCACCTGAGCTGTGGGTCTCTGCAGCCCATCCAGAGTTACCATGGGCCTCTTGGCTGCTTCTTTGATTAATTTTTCTCCTTGCCCGGCCTGTCAGTTTAGGGGGACGGCCATGTCTTGGTAGGCTTTTCAGTTGTGCCATACTCTTTCCATTTTCGGATGATGGATGGAACAGTGCGTTGTGAGATGTTCAAAGCTTGGGATATTTTTTTCTAAACCCTAACTCTGCTTTAAACTTCTCCACAACTTTAACCCTGACCTGTCTGGTGTGTTCCTTGGCCTTCATGATGCTGTTTGTTCACTAAGGTTCTCTAACAAACCTCTGATGGCTTCACAGAACATCTCTATTTATACTGAGATTAAATTACACACAGGTGGACTTTGTTTACTAATTAGTCGACTTCTGAAGGCAATTGTTCCACTAGATTTTAGTTAAGGGTATCAGAGTAAAGAGGGGCTGAATACAAATGCATGCCACACTTTTTCACTTAGTTTTCTGAATTTTTTACAAAAAATTTTTTTTTTTATAATTTTCCTTACACTTCAGAATTATGTGCCACTTTGTGTTGGTCTATCACATAAAATCCCAATAAAAATACATTTCCTTTTTTGGTTATAACATGACAAAATGTGGAAAAGAGTATGAATACTGTCTCAAGGCACTGTATATAGTAAAAAAGAAAGACCTAGTGGTTATTGAATACCACCAAAGAAATGATATAAAATGCATTTGGGTACAGTGTTGCATTGCTAAGTAATTATTATCACAGCACTGAAAAATGGTCTGGTAATCCCCTCCATTACAGGCTGCTATTTAACCACTTGACATCCTGCCTTAGCCGAATGACGGCTTTGGCGCAGATGTCAATTCCCGGGAGGGCATCATCAGTGTCACGTGTCATCAGTGCCCTGTATTAGTGTCACGTGTCATCAGTGCCACGTATCGGTGCCATCTGTCATCAGTGTCACGTGTCATTGTCCTGTTGCTCCAGGGCCTTCAAAAGTGTACTAGGCAGTCAACAAGTTAGATGTGTAATTTATGCTCCTAAAACACATGATGGTGCTCCCTGCATGTTGGGCCTCTCTAAGTGGCCAGGCTGTGAAAAAGTCCCACACATGTGGTATCGTAATACTCAGGAGGAGTAGCAGAATTTATTTTGGGGTGTCATTTGTGGTATACACATGCCATGTGAGAGAAATAACCTATTACAATGACAATTTTGTGGATAAAATTAAAAAAAAAAATTCATTTTGCAAAGAATTGTGGGAAAACATTACAACATCAAAAACCTCACCATGCATCTTACTAAATACCTCTACTTTAAAAAAAAGGGGTAATTTGGGGGGTATTTGTACTTTCCTGGCTTGTTCGGGTCATAATAAATGAGATAGGCCACCAGTACATCAAGTGTGATCAATTTTGTATAATTTGCACCACAGATTGTGGACTCTCTAACTTTCACAAAGACCAAATAATATCCACTAATTTGGGTTATTTTTACCAAAGATTTGTGGCAGTATAAATTGTGGCCAAAATTTATGAAGAAAAATAATAATTTCCTAAATTTTATCACAGAAACAAAGAAAAATGCGTTTTTTTTTCAAAATTTTCGGTCTCTTTTCATTTATAGCGCAAAAAGTAAAAAACCCAGAGGTGATCAAATAGCACCAAAAGAAAGCTCTATTTGTGGGGAAAAAAAGGACAAAAAATTCATTTGGGTACAGTATTGCATGACTGAGTAATTGTCATTCAAAGTGTGAGAGCACCGAAAGCTGAAAATTGGTCTGGGCAGGAGGGGGTTTAAGTGCCCGGTAAGCAAGTGTTTAAGGCATTTTCAAGTGAAAATCATAAGTATAACTATTTATCACAATGTTTATACTGAAATATTAAAAATGTATTGTAATTATGAAAATATGCAAATCTTTGATTTGGGAGATTTACAATTTTCTAACAATACAAACAAGAAATTTTAAGTTCGTTAAGCCGTGCTATTTTGAAGACAAGTGACAAATGATATTGCTTAAAAATATATATATTTATTAACTAAAATACAGTGCAAAATAATATCCGGTATATTTTGTGAATAAAACAAATAAATGGATATACTAAATGTATACTTCTACAGATCAGAGATACAGTAAATGATGGTTAAAATAATATCATTTTACATTTCTATTATTCAAGTTCTTATAACAAAATACCACATTTCAATTCTTGAAGTATACTTGTATATTTAAGACTTGGAACTTGTGAATGACTTCCGTGACTCCACGGACTTATGTAAACAATCTGTTTACTTTAACTATATGATGTGATCTCTCTCAAACAAACAGACTTCCTTATACTCTTAAATGTGCACAAACAAAATGTTATATTGTACACAGCTTGATATATTGATCTGTTAAATTTAGAGTGAATTTATTTTACATAGATCTCGATAAAACAATTTTTACAAATGTTGGCTTTTAGCTTTTTAAAGACCAATAAAACCATATATGTCTTTAAATATTTGGAATTAATTATTTCATACTGCAGTTAAAAATAATACAACTCCAATTTGCTTTGCCATATATTTAAATGGTCTTAGTAATGTATATGTAAAAACAATTAAATTACCAAAAAGGTATAATAAACAAACAAATACGTTACCAGAGCTTTAAGAAGTCTGTCATCTTGAGAAGCTTCAGTTAGGCGATGATGAGTCCCCCAGAGGGACCTCTTCCAACCTCCCTACATTTCTCTGTCTTTTAGTGAGCTATAGCTTGCGCCCTAGACTTCCCATGGCTCCTTTTCCCATCAGACCTCAGCTCTCGGATCCCTGATCATTGGTCTGTAACTACTTTTTATCTTACCCTAAAAGTGGGTGTGTATGTCAGTTATTACTGTCAAATGACGATGATGTTTATATGGCCACATGTAAGTGTGGCCATTTTTGATTCTTACTATTTTCCCTTCTAAGGGGCAGTGTTGTATCAGAAATTACTTCTAATGTGATTGACATAACCTTCTGACCTTGGCTTAGCAAAACACCATTAACTGTGTAATGGTTGACAATTAAGTGTCCCTATCCCCAGCCATCCTGGCACTTCTCAAAATATATAGGTATGAGAAAATGTACCCACACAGTTGGTTGTGTTGGTAAATGCCATTAAAATGAAGTTATACTTTGAATTACAACCTCACAAGTACAGCTTGTAAAACTTTCATGCCAATACAATCTTAGAACCTAAAGTCATTATTCTAACAATAAACATAACAGTTTCATGAACAAACTTCATAGGACCTCATATTTGCAACCTATTAATAATCATATATATATTAAACAGGTTTAAATGTATGAATAACTAATATAGATATTTTACCAAATTAAAAAAGGAAAACATTAGTTAAAATACATAATACAACAGCAATTGTGAATAAGCCCTCTGGTTTCTGTAGCTTATTCTGAAAATACTATTTAGGTTTGTGATCTGTGTAAGTCTGTCCCAACTCCCCTTATCTTGTTTATTTTACTAAATGTCTAACTTTGAATTATAACCTGGGGAGGTTGGCATAGATAGACTTACAGACTCTTTGTAAGACAGTCACATAATTAGTGAAATGATGTCCACCTGTGTGCACATGCATGCAATCTAAGTGTCACATGATCTGTCATTACATATACACACCTTTTTGAAAGGCTGCAGAGGCTGCAACACCTAAGCAAGAGGCACCACTAACCAAACACTGCCATGAAGACCAAGGAACTCTCTAAACAAGTAAGGGACAATGTTGAGAAATGCAAGTCAGGGTTAGGTTATAAAAAAATATCCAAATCTTTCATGATCCGTAGGTAAACCATCAAATCTATCATAACCAAATGGAAAGAACATGGCACAACAGCAAACCTGCTAAGAAACGGCCGCACACCAAAACTCACGGACTGGGCAAGGAGGGCATTAATCAGAGAGGCAGCACAGAGACCTAAGGTAACCCTGGAGGAGCTGCAGAGTCCCACAGCAGAGACTGGAGTATATGTACATAGGATGACAATAAGCCATGAGCTCCATAGATTTGGGCTTTATGGCGTGGCCATAAGAAAGCCATTACTTGCAGCAAAAAAACAAATGGCACGTTTTGAGTTTTTTCGAAAAGGCATGTGGGAGACTCCCAAAATGTATTGAGGAAGGTGCTCTGGTCTAATGAGACTAAAATTTGACTTTTTGGCCATCATAGAAAACGCTATGTCTGGCGCAAACCCAACACATCACATCACCCAAAGAACACCATCCCAACAGTGAAACATGATGGTGGCAGCATCATGCTGTGGGATGTTTTTCAGCAGTCAGGACTGGGAAACTGGTCAGAGTTGAGGGAAAGATGGATGGTGCTAAATACAGGGATATTCTTGAGCAAAACCTGTACCATTCTGTGTGTGATTTGAGGCTAGGATAGAGGTTCACCTTCCAGCAGGACAATGACCCCAAACACACTGCTAAAGCAACACTTGAGTGGTTTAAAGGGAGACATGTAAATGTGTTGGAATGGCCTAGTCAAAGCCCTGACCTCAATCCAATGGAAAATCTGTGGTCAGTTTTAAAGATTGCTGTTCATAAGCACAAACCATCCAAATTGAAGGAGCTGGAGCAGTTTTGCAAGGAGGAATGGGCAAAAATCCCAGTGGTAAGATGTGGCAAGCTCATAGAGACTTATCCAAAGCGACTTGGAGCTGTGATAGCCGCAAAAGGTGGCTCTACAAAGTATTGACTTTAGGGGGTGAATAGTTATGCACATTGACTTTTTCTGTTATTTTTGTCTTATTTGTTGTTTGCTTAAAAAAAAAAAAGACATCTTCAAAGTTGTGGGCATGTTCTGTAAATTAAATAATGCAAATCCTCAAACAATCCATGTTAATTCCAGGTTGTGAGGCAACAAAACACGAAAAATGCCAAGGGGGGGCGAATACTTTTGCAAGGCACTGTATATAGCGCTCTAGAGGTGCAGCCAGCTGTGGAAGAGGTAGCAGCTCTGTAGATATAGAATGTAGAGAACAGCAGCGCTCATTTGAGTGCAGTATATTAAAATGATTAATGATGAATTTATTAAGATAACATTTTTTAATAAGAAATAACTCACAGGGTAAGGGTTAAAATGGCAAGTCACAAGGGGAGGCTCGCTGTGTAGTCCTGATCCAGATAGCCGGCAGTGTGGGGTGCTGCTGCTGTCTCAGGCTGATCACAGCCTGAAGAAGGAGCATGCATGCTCTGAACGCGTGCCTATTGGCCCTGTACCCCACATCACAGCAGACGGGAAGATGACTGCCAGCTTGACTCGAAGCCTTGGAAATCACTGCAGCTAGCAAAACAGCAGCAGCACCCCACACCGCTGGCTATCTGGATCAGGACTACACAGCGAGCCTCCCCTTGTGAATAGCCATTTTAACCCTTACCCTGTGAGTCAATTCTTATTTTATTTTTTTATCTTAATAAATTTATCATTAATCATTTTAATTAAATCAGTAATTGGTGTTTCGCTCCTAAGTAAAAAGACGTGTTCATGTAAAATATAAATTAACTCACAATAAATAAATGAGCATAATAAAAGGAATAATGTGCAATTCCGGTTTTACTTTGCATCTGAGCGGTCCCTGGTACCCATTCATTGTAATGAAAAGGAGTGACCCACTTAAGCTCTGCATATACTGGGATACATTTATACATTTATTTATTGTGAGTTAATATATATTTTATATGAACACGTCTTTTTACTTGGGAGCGCAACACCAATTACTGATTTATTTATTTTTATTGGGTAGTGTTTGACCCTCACGGTGTCTGCAGCACCTTGACCTTCCTTAATATTTTCCTAGTAGCGCGGGAGTACCCATTTTTCAATCATTTTAATATACTGCACTCAGATGAGCGCTGCTGTTCTCCGCATTATAGTTCTAAACGTTGCCTGCCTATACAGAGTGTGAACTGCTGTCAGCAGCACAATTGCAGAGTTGTCAGATTTGTTCTTGGCACAAATCAATGGCCGGTGCTCGTAGGTAAATTTTCATCATGTGATCAGAGCTTCTGACCAACCCTGTGATCCAGGGTTGGTATTTCTGAGGAGTCTTGCATTCACAAACTGTCCGCAACTAATTGGCCAGCAAAGGACTGTGGCCACAGCATGTTCACAGCCTTGTCAGGCTGTAATTTAAGAATTCTGGTGTTCAGCCAGTGTGGAAGAGTCCTTTAAAGTGGATGTAAACTTGATTCATGAAATTTGACCTGGGCACATATACAGTGGTGTGAAAAAGTGTTTGCCCCCTTCCTCATTTCCTGTTCCTTTGCATGTTTGTCACACTTAAGTGTTTCGGAACATCAAACCAATTTAAACAATAGTCAAGGACAACACAAGTAAACACAAAATGCAATTTGTAAATGAAGGTGTTTATTATTAAAGGTGAAAAAAAATCCAAACCATCATGGCCCTGTGTGAAAAAGTGATTGCCCCCTAAACCTAATAACTGGTTGGGCCACCCTTAGCAGCAACAACTGCAACCAAGCGTTTGCGATAACGTGCAATGAGGCTTTTACAGCGTCCTGGAGGAATTTTGGCCCACTCATCTTTGCAGAATTGTCCTAATTCAGTTACATTAGAGGGTTTTCGAGCATGAACGGCCTTTTTAAGGTCATACCACAACATCTCAATAGGATTCAGGTCAGGACTTTGGCTAGGCCACTCCAAAGTCTTCATTTTGTTTTTCTTCAGCCATTCGGTGGTGTGTTTAGGATCATTGTCCTGCTGCAGAACCCAAGTTCGTTTCAGCTTGAGTACACGAACAGATGGTCGGACATTCTCCTTCAGGATCTCTTGGTAGACAGCAGAATTCATAGTTCCTTTTATCACGGCAAGTCTTCCAGGTCCTGAAGCAGCAAAACAGCCCCAGACCATCACATTACCACCACCATATTTTACTGTTGGTATAATGTTCTTTTTCTGAAATGCAGTGTTCCTTCTACGCCAGATATACTTGGACACACACCTTCCAAAGAGTTCCACTTTTGTCTCATCGGTCCACAGAATGTTGTCCCAAAAGTCTTGGGGATCATCAAGATGTGTTGTGGAGAAATTGAGACGAGCTTTGATGTTCTTTTTGCTCAGCAGTGGTTTTCTCCTTGGAACTCTGCCATGCAGGCCATTTTTGCCCAGTCTTTTCCTGATGGTGGAGGCATGAACGCTGACCTTAACTGAGGCAAGTGAGGCCTGCAGTTCCTTGGACGTTGTTGTAGGGTTTTTTGTGACCTCTTGGATGAGTCGTCGCTGCGCTCTTGGGGTAATTTTGGGCGGCCGGCCACTCCTGGGAAGGTTCACCACTGTTCCATGTCTTCGCCATTTGTGGATAATGGCTCTCACTGTGGTTCGCTGGATTCCCAAAGCTTTGGAAATGGCTTTATAACCCTTTTCAGACTGATAGATCTCAATTGCTTTCTTTCTCAATTGTTCCTGAATTTCTTTGGGTCTCGACATGATGTGTAGCTTTTAAGGATCTTCTGGTGGACCTTACTGTGTCAAGCAGCTCCTATTTAAGTGATGCCTTGATTGTGAACAGGTGTGGCAATAATCAGGCCTGGGTGTGGCTAGAGAAATTGAACTCAGGTGTGGACAACCACAGTTATAGTTTTAACAAGGGGGGCAATCACTTTTTCACACAGGGCCGTGATGGTTTGGATTTTTTTTCACCTTTAATAATAAACACCTTCATTTACAAATTGCATTTTGTGTTTACTTGTGTTGTCCTTGACTATTGTTTAAATTGGTTTGATGTTCCGAAACACTTAAGTGTGACAAACATGCAAAGGAACAGGAAATGAGGAAGGGGGCAAACACTTTTTCACACCACTGTATATGTAGTGTTTACTTATCTCTCTCCAAAGCTCTAAGTCTTGTGTCTTTCTGCTGCTCTGTTCCTCTGTTATCAGCATGATAACTTCTGACAAGTTCTCCAACACAGGAGATAAAAGCAGCTGGAAATTTGTCAGGGAGGGTGAGGGTGCTATAAATTGGTTAGCAGAGAGCTGATCTATTCACAGCTCTGCAAGTATCTTCGTTTCTCTGCCTATGTGGAGCGGGGGGGGTGCCTTTCCTCCAACCAGCTCTCACACAGTGTATGCCTAGACTCCCCTCCCACTGCTGAAAGAGGAAGTAAAAATTCTAACAGAATGTTCACTTTCTAAGGAATATAGAAAGCTGAAGACGGCAGATATGCATGTAAAAAAATGTTGGAGGATTTTTTTTTCATTTCTGTGTATCATCTGAAGCTGTTCGCTTTACTGGGTACACCACACATTTTAGTCTTTTCACGGGCCTACATTTACCTGCACTGCACGTTCTTTTATTCTATAGTTTGGTCTAATCCAGTCACTCATCCATTCACGTTTTTGGAATTGGTTTGTTTTGTTTCTTTTTCTTTCCGGTTTTTGTTTTGTTTTGTCTTTTATTATTATACGATTTATATAGCGCCAACAGTTTACGCAGTGCTTTACAATGTATAGGGGGAAAACACAATTACAGTACAATACAAAAGGTACAGGAGGGCCCTGCTCGTAGAGCTTACATTCTAAAGGGACGGGGTGGTGGTACAAAAGGTAATAGCTGCAGAGAATGATTTGATGGGGGTGGCTCGGGGACAGTTGTTGTTAGGTGGGTGTGGGATAGGATAGATTTTCACTAGTACTCACACTCACTTGTTTTTTTACTTCATCCATCTTTCTGGTCACCCAGCATCTGCTGGTGTTCATTTTAATCTCTTTTTTCTGATCTGTTGAATACAATAATTGACATCGCTTAGTCCTTAATCTTTTTATCCACTAATTTACACTCCACATATTATATTACAGTATATATATCCCTTGTTTTTCAGATTCATTTGATCTACATGTGTCTGCAAATTTTACGTTATGGCATTAATAAACCTGCATTTATAGATCTCCTTGCATCAAGCTCCTGATGAGTGGACAGTTCGCGATCCATGAAACATGTAGAGCCCCACAGCTGCTTGGATACATAATTTTAAGGTCTATCATGTGTTTATAGGGAATATCATTCTACCTCCATAATATGAACTGCACTAATACATGAATGTTACATGTCAGCCTGGTGTATTTATGTCTGTAATAAAAAGGTAGTATTCCTGCGCCAACTCAAATGAATATAGTATGGTTACTGCTGCACGCACAGAAAATTAGAAAATTAATAGAAAATGAATAAAGTGCAATAGTGCTATAAATAAAGCACCCTAATGGACAGACGAGGCAAGTGCTAGTAATGACTGAACCTGCATGTGTGAGGTGCAGGTTCCACAAAGTAAAAAATTCCTGGTATAGTAAAATGTCGCAAATATCCAATATTTCAAAACAATATATAGCACAGTGGTGAATAAACAATAATGCAATTAATAAATATATTAGGTCCATCAGAGGGGGCGTGACCGGATGGAGGAGGGTGTGTGTGTGAGAGAGCAGGTGTAGGTGCCTGTCCCTCTCTCTATGCCTCCCTCGTTTTCCCCCTGAGAACTGTTTAATCCATAAATTTGTCTACGAGCTTTGGTTTCCACATACCTTGCCCGTGCCGCGTGATGGGTTTGTGAGGGCGCGGGGCATGGAAGACGCCGAACTGAACTTTAGCTTGAAAACCCGCCGAGCACAAACGAGTGAGGAAATCCTGGAGGTGTGATAGGCTGCCTCCCCCGCTCCGTCATCCACACACGACAGACAGCTGATGCCAGGCGCGTAGGAGAGAGAGTCCGGCGCTTTTTGATTGGCCGCTGTCCCTTCCCCTGTCATCTACACAAGCCGGGAAACCTCTGTCGGCATAGGTGAGCTGTGGTATCGAGTGGAGAGAGCGGAGCGTAACGAAGTGGAGGTGGAGGGGGGTCAAGGAGCAAAACCTCGCTGAGGGATGGACATTGGGAGAGCCCACAAGGGACTTAAAAGAGCTGTCTGACTGACCCTGGTGGGGTGAAACTGTGGACTATTAACTTTGATCACTCCCCTCTCTTTCAATGGTCGGCACCCTGGAAGGTTTCTGTAATAGCCATCTAAGGGGTGAAAAGTGAGAGGCTCTCCCTGTCTCTGAGGACGCCTGAGGGGTAAGTGAATCTGCACTCTCAAGATATCCTGTAAAGTGGTCAGCTACTAGCCAGATTGAAGGATAACTGGACTTTGAACTAAGAGAGAAGGATAAGCCTAGCTGGGGTGAATCCTAAATAGCAAAGGACACTATTTATTCTTCTTTTATTATACTGTCTATCGATTTGTACCCCTACAGATAATTGTCTAAGGAAAAAGCAGAAGGGAGAGACATTTTGGACAGAAGTGAGCCAAATAACACGTACAAATCTCCCCCGGTAATCTTTGAGCAAAGGATTGGGACAAAAAAAACAAAAAAAACAAAAAAAACAAAACAAAACTTCTCTGCCCGATTAAAAGGGGAAGGGAAAGGTAGGAGGAAGGAGAAATATACCCCCCCCCTTCTCTTTTCTTTTTTTTTTTTTTCTCTCCTGTTTATTTTATATTTTTTTTGGGGTTAAAAGCCCCCCTATATTTGTTCAGTATCGTTGGTTGGCTTGCTGATAATAATTGGCTACATTTGCTATAATTTGTTTTACTGGAAGAGTGTAATTGAGGTTGAACTGGTTGTTGGAAAACTTTAAACTTTCCAGGACTTAAACTAAGCAACATACAATACGTGGCAGCATATATTATATGAGTCAGCGTGGTAATATGCCGTCACAACGTACTACCAAAGCAAGCCAAGCGGCAAGTCAAACGGCTGCAAAGCTGGAGAAATACGCCCACAATCCAGGACAGACCCCCCCCCAAAAACCCTCAGCAAGGTCAACAGGGGCAAATTAATAAACACTCTGGGGTGGCAGGTACAAGGAAAAGCCAAGGGCAGAGCAATCCTCCAATGGTACTGGAGGTGGGGGACCCAACTGGGAGACCCCAGGATCAAACGCTAGAGGCAACCCTAGAGACACTATCTGAGGTGGGGGCCTTAGTGGACCCCGAACCTTCATTAAAAGAGGTCCTGCGTGTTGTGAATTCCTGTAGAGACTCCTTGAGGGAAGTGACTGCTCAACTTAAAACAATACAAGAAGAGCTCTCCCATGTGAGACATGATATACAACAAGTTCAGGAGAGGACCTCAGCTCTGGAGGGGAGAGTGGGACTGATCGAGGACGATCTGGCCCCCCTTAAACGAGAGATGAAAGTTATGAAAGATCAGCTTGTTAAACAAGAAAATAAAATTGACGAAATGGAAAATAGGATGAGGAGAAAGAACGCCTAGTGGGATTACCCGAGCATAGTGAGGGCCCAGACCCGGTGGGGTTTCTCGAGAAATGGTTTATCGAAGTGCTTGGTCAGGAGTAGGGATGGGCCCGGTGCTCGATGCGAACCCACGTTCGCATCGAGCACCGGGCGTTCGCTCGCTCGGCGAGCCCAGAACTATTTTGGCCGCTCGCATCACGTTCGTGTGATGCGAGCGGCCCCGCAATGCATTGCGGCCGGCGCGGCCGGCGCAGTGCATTGCTGGCTGATGATTGGCCAAGCATGCACTGTGACCCCGCATGCTTGGCCAATCACAGCCCCGGAAACTCGAAGAGCCATAATTGGCTACAGGCAGGACGCCTGTAGCCAATTACAGCTCAGGGGCTGTAGTACACGCCCCCCCCCCTATAAAAGGCCGCCACGCCGTCTGCGCCGGTCACATGCTGTTCCGGCGCAGATTGAGCAGGCTAGATCTGTGACACTCTGCTGGATTTAGTTAGGTAGAGAGATTCACTTACAGAGATTGAGTTAGATAGATTCAGTTACAAAGATTGATTGAGAAAGAGGGGCTTGTAGTGTGTTCGTGGCAGGCAGGCAGAGCTCCTATATTTTGTTACCAGAAGCACCTATAGGACTTGTAGTGTGTTCGTGGCAGGCAGGCAGAGCTCCTATATTTTGTTACCAGAAGCACCTATAGGACTTGTAGTGTGTTCGTGGCAGGCAGGCAGAGCTCCTATATTTTGTTACCAGAAGCACCTATAGGACTTGTAGTGTGTTCGTGGCAGGCAGGCAGAGCTCCTATATTTTGTTCCCAGAAGCACCTATAGGACTTGTAGTGTGTTCGTGGCAGGCAGGCAGAGCTCCTATATTTTGTTCCCAGAAGCACCTATAGGACTTGAAGTGTGTTAGTCCCATCACACACACAGAGCTATATTTTCTTCCCAGAAGCACCTATAGGACTTGAAGTGTGTTAGTCCCATCACACACACAGAGCTATATTTTGTTCCCAGAAGCACCTATAGGACTTGAAGTGTGTTAGTCCCATCACACACACAGAGCTATATTTTCTTCCCAGAAGCACCTATAGGACTTGAAGTGTGTTAGTCCCATCACACACACAGAGCTATATTTTGTTCCCAGAAGCACCTATAGGACTTGAAGTGTGTTAGTCCCATCACACACACAGAGCTATGTTTTCTTCCCAGAAGCACCTATAGGACTTGAAGTGTGTTAGTCCCATCACACACACACAGAGCTATATTTTGTTTCCAGAAGCACCTATAGGACTTGAAGTGTGTTAGTCCCATCACACACACACAGCTATATTTTCTTCCCAGAAGCACCTATAGGACTTGAAGTGTGTTAGTCCCATCACACACACAGAGCTATATTTTGTTCCCAGAAGCACCTATAGGACTTGAAGTGTGTTAGTCCCATCACACACACAGAGCTATATTTTGTTCCCAGAAGCACCTATAGGACTTGAAGTGTGTTAGTCCCATCACACAGACCTTTATTTTCTTCCCAGAAGCACCTATAGGACTTGAAGTGTGTTAGTCCCATCACACACACAGAGCTATATTTTGTTCCCAGAAGCACCTATAGGACTTGAAGTGTGTTAGTCCCATCACACACACAGAGCTATATTTTCTTCCCAGAAGCACCTATAGGACTTGAAGTGTGTTAGTCCCATCACACACACAGAGCTATATTTTGTTCCCAGAAGCACCTATAGGACTTGAAGTGTGTTAGTCCCATCACACACACAGAGCTATATTTTGTTCCCAGAAGCACCTATAGGACTTGAAGTGTGTTAGTCCCATCACACACACAGAGCTATATTTTGTTCCCAGAAGCACCTATAGGACTTGAAGTGTGTTAGTCCCATCACACACACAGAGCTATATTTTGTTCCCAGAAGCACCTATAGGACTTGAAGTGTGTTAGTCCCATCACACACACAGAGCTATATTTTCTTCCCAGAAGCACCTATAGGACTTGAAGTGTGTTAGTCCCATCACACACACAGAGCTATATTTTGTTCCCAGAAGCACCTATAGGACTTGAAGTGTGTTAGTCCCATCACACAGACAGAGCTATATTTTCTTCCCAGAAGCACCTATAGGACTTGAAGTGTGTTAGTCCCATCACACACACAGAGCTATATTTTGTTCCCAGAAGCACCTATAGGACTTGAAGTGTGTTAGTCCCATCACACACACAGAGCTATATTTTCTTTCCCAGAAGCACCTATATGACTTGAAGTGTGTTAGTCCCATCACACACACAGAGCTATATTTTTGTTCCCAGAAGCACCTATAGGACTTGAAGTGTGTTAGTCCCATCACACACACAGAGCTATATTTTGTTCCCAGAAGCACCTATAGGACTTGAAGTGTGTTAGTCCCATCACACACACAGAGCTATATTTTTGTTCCCAGAAGCACCTATAGGACTTGAAGTGTGTTAGTCCCATCACACACACAGAGCTATATTTTGTTCCCAGAAGCACCTATAGGACTTGAAGTGTGTTAGTCCCATCACACACACAGAGCTATATTTTCTTCCCAGAAGCACCTATAGGACTTGAAGTGTGTTAGTCCCATCACACACACAGAGCTATATTTTGTTCCCAGAAGCACCTATAGGACTTGAAGTGTGTTAGTCCCATCACACACACAGAGCTATATTTTGTTCCCAGAAGCACCTATAGGACTTGAAGTGTGTTAGTCCCATCACACACACAGAGCTATATTTTCTTCCCAGAAGCACCTATAGGACTTGAAGTGTGTTAGTCCCATCACACACACAGAGCTATATTTTCTTCCCAGAAGCACCTATAGGACTTGAAGTGTGTTAGTCCCATCACACAGACCTTTATTTTCTTCCCAGAAGCACCTATAGGACTTGAAGTGTGTTAGTCCCATCACACAGAGCTCCTCTATTTTCTTTGCAGAAGCACCCATAGGACTTCTAGTGTGTTAGTGGCATCACACAGAGCTCCTATATATTCTTCTCAGCAGCACCCACAGGACTTCTAGTGTGTTAGTGGCATCACACAGAGCTCCTCTATTTTCTTTGCAGAAGCACCCACAGGACTTCTAGTGTGTTAGTGGCATCACACAGAGCTCCTCTATTTTCTTTGCAGAAGCACCCATAGGACTTCTAGTGTGTTAGTGGCATCACACAGAGCTCCTCTATTTTCTTTGCAGAGGCACCCACAGGACTTCTAGTGTGTTAGTGGCATCACACAGAGCTCCTCTATTTTCTTTGCAGAAGCACCCATAGGACTTCTAGTGTGTTAGTGGCATCACACAGAGCTCCTATATTTTCTTCTCAGCAGCACCCACAGGACTTCTAGTGTGTTAGTGGCATCACACAGAGCTCCTCTATTTTCTTTGCAGAAGCACCCACAGGACTTCTAGTGTGTTAGTGGCATCACACAGAGCTCCTCTATTTTCTTTGCAGAAGCACCCATAGGACTTCTAGTGTGTTAGTGGCATCACACAGAGCTCCTCTATTTTCTTTGCAGAAGCACCCACAGGACTTCTAGTGTGTTAGTGGCATCACACAGAGCTCCTCTATTTTCTTTGCAGAAGCACCCACAGGACTTCTAGTGTGTTAGTGGCATCACACAGAGCTCCTCTATTTTCTTTGCAGAAGCACCCATAGGACTTCTAGTGTGTTAGTGGCATCACACAGAGCTCCTCTATTTTCTTTGCAGAAGCACCCATAGGACTTCTAGTGTGTTAGTGGCATCACACAGAGCTCCTATATTTTCTTCTCAGCAGCACCCACAGGACTTCTAGTGTGTTAGTGGCATCACACAGAGCTCCTCTATTTTCTTTGCAGAAGCACCCACAGGACTTCTAGTGTGTTAGTGGCATCACACAGAGCTCCTCTATTTTCTTTGCAGAAGCACCCATAGGACTTCTAGTGTGTTAGTGGCATCACACAGAGCTCCTCTATTTTCTTTGCAGAAGCACCCACAGGACTTCTAGTGTGTTAGTGGCATCACACAGAGCTCCTCTATTTTCTTTGCAGAAGCACCCACAGGACTTCTAGTGTGTTAGTGGCATCACACAGAGCTCCTCTATTTTCTTTGCAGAAGCACCCATAGGACTTCTAGTGTGTTAGTGGCATCACACAGAGCTCCTATATATTCTTCTCAGCAGCACCCACAGGACTTCTAGTGTGTTAGTGGCATCACACAGAGCTCCTCTATTTTCTTTGCAGAAGCACCCACAGGACTTCTAGTGTGTTAGTGGCATCACACAGAGCTCCTCTATTTTCTTTGCAGAAGCACCCATAGGACTTCTAGTGTGTTAGTGGCATCACACAGAGCTCCTATATATTCTTCTCTGCAGCACCCACAGGACTACCGACTACAATGGCTGGAAGACCGCCAAGGGGAGGCAGAGCGTGCAGAGCCAAGAACACAGGGCAGGCAGGCTCTGTTTCTAGTGGACGTGGCCGTGGACGTGGACGTGGTCGTGCATCGTCATCAGCACGTGGCCATGGGACACGCGCGTCTTTGTTTTCGGCAGCTGGACATGTGGAGCCGCATCATGCTGAAGGCTTGGTAGAATGGATGACCAAGCCCTCCTCATCCTCCTCATCCTCTCTCACCCAGGCTCAGGGTACTGACAGAGCATCATCAGCCACCCCTTCCCTAGACCCACCATGTCCTCCTGAGGAGTCCCCCGAACTCTTTGAGCACAGTGTTGGGTACATGCTCCAGGAGGATGCCCAACGATTCGAAGGCTCGGATGACGATACCCAGCTTGAGGAATCTGGCAGTACTGTTCCACCAGCTGCAGCTTACTGCCAGGTTTGCTCTAGTGGTGAAGAGGGAGGGGATGATGAGGTCACTGACTCCACGTGGGTGCCTCAAGGGAGAGAGGATGAGGAGGAGGACGAGGAGGAGGAGGATGCGGCGTCACATGTCCAACGAGGCAGGATGCCCCCTGGAGGCCAGGTAGAGGCCAGCACAGCAACTGTACAACACCGCAGAGCTCCGCCTGTGCAGGGCGCTGCCTCTGCACGTTATCAGAAAAGTTCTTTGGTGTGGGCCTTTTTTGAGACGAGTGCAGCAGATCGCACCACTGCTATTTGCAATATTTGTCTCAAGCGTATCTCGCGTGGCCAAAACATCAGCCGCTTGGGCACGACAAGCATGACCAGACATATGGCGACCTGCCATGCAGCTCGTTGGCAGGCACACATAAAAGACCCACACCAAAGAACTAAGCGGACCTCTCCTTGTTCCTCAGCTGGGATCTCCATCCCCACTACACCTTCAGTCCTCTCTGAAAGCTGCTCTGAGAGGACTGAAGGTGTAAAATTAGGTGTGTCACAACCAAGTACTTGCAGTACACCGACGTCCGATTGCGGCAGGCAAATTTCCCTGCCCCAGCTGCTGGACCGTAGAAAGAAGTACACTCCCAGCCATCCACATGCCCAGCGGTTGAATGCTAGCCTGGCTAAATTGCTAGCACTTCAACTGCTGCCTTTTCAGTTGGTAGACTCGGCCCCCTTCCGTGAGTTTGTTCAATGTGCGGTTCCTCAGTGGCAGGTTCCCAAACGCCACTTTTTCTCGCGGAAGGCGATTCCGTCTCTCTACCGGCATGTGGAGGGCAATGTCCATGCCTCGCTGGACAGGGCGGTCAGCGGTAAGGTGCATATTACCGCTGACTCATGGTCCAGCAGGCATGGACAGGGACGGTACCTTTCTTTCACGGCCCATTGGGTCACTCTATTGGCAGCTGGGAGGGATGCAGGACAAGGTGCAGTAGTGTTGGAGGTTGTTCCGCCACCACGCCTCCAAAACGCTACTACTGCTACTGGTTGTGACACACCTCTCTCCTCCACCCCCTCCTCTTCTTCTTCCTCCAGTGCTCTGTCCTTGGAACCAGCGGTGCTCCGTAGGCGTACAAGGGGCTACGCAAGTACGCAGGCAAAAAGATGCCATGCCGTGCTTGCGCTGGTGTGTTTGGGGGACAGGAGCCACACTGGGCCAGAGGTTCTGGCAGCTCTGCAGGGGCAGGCCGAGAGGTGGTTGACGCCACGTCAGCTTAAGCCAGGAATGGTCGTTTCTGACAATGGCACCAACCTCCTCTCCGCCCTGCGACAGGGGCAGCTCACCCATGTGCCCTGCATGGCTCACGTCCTCAACCTGGTGGTGCAGCGGTTCTTGGGCAGGTTCCCAGGCTTACAGGATGTCCTGAGGCAGGCCAGGAAAGTCTGTGTGCATTTCCGCCGATCTTATAATGCCAGTGCTCGGCTGACTGAGCTGCAAAAGGAGCTGAACCTGCCCAAGAACCGCCTAATATGTGACATGCCCACCAGGTGGAACTCAACGTTGGCCATGCTGCAGCGACTGCACACGCAGCAGAGGGCCATCAATGAGTACCTTTGCGACTACGGCACCAGGACAGGGTCAGGGGAGCTTGGTTTTTTTTCCCCACGTCAGTGGAGCATGATCAGGGATGCATGCACTGTCCTCTCACCATTTGAGGAGGCCACGAGGATGGTGAGCAGTGACAGTGCATGCATCAGTGACACTGTCCCTCTTGTCCACCTGTTGGAGCATACGCTGCGTGGGATAATGGACAGGGCACTTGAGGCAGAACAGAGGCAGGAAGAGGAGGACTTCCTTGCCTCTCAAGGCCCCCTTTATCCGGACAGTGTTCCTTCTGTCCCACCCATCACACAGGAAGAGGATGAGGAGGAGGAGGAGGAGGAGGAGAGGATTGTGTGAGCATGGAGGTGGAGCCTGGCACTCAGCATCAGCAGCAGCAGTCTTTTAGGGATGATGTACAGTCCCAACAAACCAGTGGACTTGTACGTGGCTGGGAGGAGGTGGCTGGCGATCATGTCATCCTCAGTGACCCAGAAGACTCCGGACCGAATGCCTCAGCTAACCTACGCTGCATGGCCTCCCTGATCCTGCAAAGCCTGCGGAAGGATCCTCGTGTTCTTCGGATCAAGGAGAGGGACCATTACTGGCTGGCCACTCTCCTTGATCCGCGGTACAAGGGTAAGGTTGCGGACCTTATCTTGCCGTCGCAGAGGGAGCAGAGGATGAGACATCTCAGGGAGGCCTTGCAGAAAGGTCTGTGCAACGCGTTCCCAGAAACTGGGAGGCTACAAACTCCTGGTCCTGGGCGACGAGTTGCTGAGGCTTCGGTCAGTGGCAGAAGGAGCGGTGGGGAAGGTGGACGTCTGACCGATGCGTTCAGACAATTTTTTAGTCCGCAGCCCCAAGGTATGATCGGTTCCAGCAACCATCGCCAGCGTCTGATATACATGGTGCAGGAATACCTTGGGGCAAGGTCAGACTTGGACACCTTTCCCACCGAAAATCCTCTGGCTTACTGGGTCCTGAGGATGGATCACTGGCCAGAGCTTGCACAGTATGCAATTGAGCTACTGGCCTGTCCTGCCTCCAGCGTTCTTTCCGAACGCACATTCAGTGCTGCTGGAGGATTTGTGACTGATCATAGGGTGCGCCTGTCCACCGCCTCGGTTGATCGACTGACATTCATCAAAATGAATCAGTCTTGGATCACCACCAGCTACCAGGCACCTGAGGCGGATATAACCGAATAATTTTTAATGTCACATCCCTTCAAGACTGCCTATGCTGATGCTGAGTGACTGTCCTCTTATGTTCACTGACTATCCTCTTCCTCCTCCTCAATGATCCATGCCACCACACCAGTGCCTAAGGCACAATTTTTCAGCCCCTGTTTAACAGGGGCGTGTACTTACAATTTTTTAAAAAAAATGCTTCGCAACACGTGTGACTGCTGTGCTCCAAGTACAGTATCTGTGAGGGCCGTGTTGCAGTGTTGTGGCACCAGCACCAGTGCCTAAGGCACAATTTTTCAGCCCCTGTTTAACAGGGGCGGGTACTTACAATTTTTTAAAAAAATGCTTCGCAACACGTGTGACTGCTGTGCTCCAAGTACAGTATCTGTGAGGGCCGGGTTGCAGTGTTGTGGCACCAGCACCAGTGCCTAAGGCACAATTTTTCAGCCCCTGTTTAAACAGGGGCGTGTACTTACAATTTTTTAAAAAAATGCTTCGCAACACGTGTGACTGCTGTGCTCCAAGTACAGTATCTGTGAGGGCCGGGTTGCAGTGTTGTGGCACCAGCACCAGTGCCTAAGGCACAATTTTTCAGCCCCTGTTTAACAGGGGCGTGTACTTACAATTTTTTAAAAAAATGCTTCGCAACACGTGTGTGACTGCTGTGCTCCAAGTTTTTCAGCCCCTGTTTAACAGTCTCTGTGAGGGGAGGGTTGCAGTGTTGTGGCACCAGCACCAGTGCCTAAGGCACAATTTTTCAGCCCCTGTTTAACAGGGGCGGGTAATTACAAATCTTGATCTAATAGTTCACAGCAGGGCCCATTCCTGCGCCCCACCAAGAGTAACTATGAGGGCCTGCAGTCTTGTGGCAACACCGTCCACCACCACCGCCAAAGGCCCAATTTTTCTGCCCTGTTCATCAGGTGCTTGCAATTACAAATCTTGATCTAATAACTCACAGCAGGGCCCATTCCTGCGCCCACCAAGAGTAACTATGAGGGCCTACAGTCTTGTGGCAACACCGTCCACCACCACCGCCAAAGGCCCAATTTTTCTGCCCTGTTCATCAGGTGCTTGCAATTACAAATCTTGATCTAATAACTCACAGCAGGGCCCATTCCTGCGCCCACCAAGAGTCACTGTGAGAGCTTACAGTCTTGTGGCAACACCGTCCACCACCACCACCACCAGCCCCAATTTTTCTGCCCTGTTCAACAGGTGCATGCAATTACAAATCTTGATCTAATAACTCACAGCAGGGCCCATTCCTGTGCCCACCAGTCTTGTGGCTACACCAACATCTAATAGGGCAAATTTCTGCAGAGTATATACGGCAGGCCCCTACTTTCAAACATCCAACTTACAAACGAATCCTACTTGCAAATGGAAATAGAAAACAGGAAGTGAGAGGAAATCTACCCCTAGGAAGGGAAATTCTATCATGTTAGATTTAATTTGGGAAAAAGGTATCTCCTCTCTACTGATGCTTTATCACCAATCCTTGTTTCAATTAAAACCCCACTTTTCCAAAAACATTTGTCATTGGGACGGAAAGTGAGGTGACATGTTCTGAACAGATGTGCAAAGACAGCAAATGTTACAGGGGTGATAACCCCTCCCTATGTTCTCCAAAAAGCATAAAAATAGATTTTTTTGGGATGGAGCTACACTTCATAATGTACCTGTTCAGATTCTACTTAAGAACAAACCTAAAGCCGCAAGTGGTTTTAAATGGCTTCTTTTTTTCCTTTACAAATGTCATTTTGTGCAAGGACAGTTCTAAACACGGGAAACACATGCCACTTCACAGGCATACTTTGGACACCCCCCAGGTACCATATTTAAAGGAAAATTTCACTTTTTTTTTTTTTTCACTTTATGCATCATTAAAATGACTGCTCCCGAAAAAACGTTAGTTTTTAAAAGTTCTTTTTGCATTGATATATGTCCCCTGGGGCAGGACCCGGGTCCCCAAAACCTGTTTTATGACATTAACATGCATATTGGCCGTTGTAATTAGCACTTTTGATTTCGAACGTTCGCGTCCATTATAACGTATAGGGTTCGAAAATTCGCGCAAACTTTCGGTCGGTTCGAAGGTTCTGGTGCGAACCGAACCCGGGGGTGTTCGGCTCATCCCTAAGGGGGTAGAAGAATGGTTGGTAGCCCATTTAGCACAGGACATTTATTGGCGTACACCCTGTTCCCCCACGAAGGGACAAAGCCATCCCGCGGGATTATCCTCTGGACTGAAGTCCGTTATTGATGGTAAATTTTTTGGTACAGCGGATTTTGAATCCCTACTATTGCGTGTGGATGGGCGCCACGGCGGACTTTTTGGACGCCAAAGTGTGTGGGCGCCGGCGGACTTTTTGGCGCCAAAGTACGGCGGACTAAAGTTTCAAGTTTTGTTTTCAAATTATCCGCTGGACTTGGAAGTCCAGCGGACAATCCCGCCGTTAGTGGGCAAGTCCGCGGGACTTTTGAAATGAAGGGACTTGCCGCTCATCGGCAAGTCCGTTCATTTAGCACGTGACTTCAGGTTACGTAGCTAGCGTAGGCAGTTACTGCCGCCGCGCTAGCTCCGTGACCTGGCATGGATTTAAAGGGAATCCCCACGCCGAAAAAACGGCGTGAGGGTTCCCCCCAAATCCATGTCAGACCCTCATCCGAGCACGCAGCCTGGCAGGCCAGGAAAGGGGTGGGGACGAACGAGCGCCCCCCCCCCCCCCTGAGCCGTACCAGGCCGCGTGCCCTCAACATGGGGGGTGCCCTGGGGAAAGGGGGGCCGTGCGGCCCCCCCACCCCAAAGCACCTTGTCCCCATGTTGATGAGGACAAGGGCCTCTTCCCGACAACCCTGGCCGTTGGTTGTCGGGGTCTGCGGGCGGGGGCTTATCGGAATCTGGGAACCCCCTTTAATAAGGGGGCCCCCAGATCCCGGCCCCCCACCCTATGTGAATGAGTATGGGGTACGATGTACCCCTACCCATTCACCTAAGGTGTAAAATGTAAAGTAAAAAAAAACACCCACACTTTTGAAAAAATAGTTTATTGCACTGCTCCGGGGGTCTTCTTCCGTCTTGGGGGTCTTCTCGCCGGACTCCCCCGCCATTTACCAAGCTCTTTTACCGAGCGGGGGAAGTCCGGCTACCTTCTTCGTCGTCGCCGCCGTCTGGGGGTCTCGATCCGCCTTCGGGGGTCTTCTTCCGTCTTGGGGGTCTTCTCGCCGGACTCCTCCCCTCTCTTCTGCTCTTTTACCTAGCTCTTTCACGAGGGGAGGAGTCCGGCTACCTTCTTCGTCGTCGCCGCCGTCGTCTGGGGGTCTCGATCCGCCTTCGGGGGTCTTCCGGGGGTCTCTTCTGTTCTTGCGGCGGTCGTCGTCTTCCGCGCCGCCGGCGCCTTCTTCTTCTTCTTGTCCTCCTTCTTGTCCTTCTTGTTCTTCTTCTTCTTCCGATGTTGACCCGACGCTCTCTCTGCCCGGAATGCCTGTGCCGCTCTGCGCTCGGACTTATATAGGGACATGGGCGACAGGGTCACATGTTCATGTCACATGGTGACCCCGCCCCCTTGCGATGTCACAGTCCCAGCATCCTCCGGGACTGTGACAACACAAGGGGGCGGGGTCACCATGTGACATGTGCATGTGACCCTGTCGCCCATGTCCCTATATAAGTCCGAGCGCAGAGCGGCACAGGCATTCCGGGCAGAGAGAGCGTCGGGTCAACATCGGAAGAAGAAGAAGAACAAGAAGGACAAGAAGGAGGACAAGAAGAAGAAGAAGGCGCCGGCGGCGCGGAAGACGACGACCGCCGCAAGAACAGAAGAGACCCCCGGAAGACCCCCGAAGGCGGATCGAGACCCCCAGACGACGGCGGCGACGACGAAGAAGGTAGCCGGACTCCTCCCCTCGTGAAAGAGCTAGGTAAAAGAGCAGAAGAGAGGGGAGGAGTCCGGCGAGAAGACCCCCAAGACGGAAGAAGACCCCCGAAGGCGGATCGAGACCCCCAGACGGCGGCGACGACGAAGAAGGTAGCCGGACTTCCCCCGCTCGGTAAAAGAGCTTGGTAAATGGCGGGGGAGTCCGGCGAGAAGACCCCCAAGACGGAAGAAGACCCCCGGAGCAGTGCAATAAACTATTTTTTCAAAAGTGTGGGTGTTTTTTTTTACTTTACATTTTACACCTTAGGTGAATGGGTAGGGGTACATCGTACCCCATACTCATTCACATAGGGTGGGGGGCCGGGATCTGGGGGCCCCCTTATTAAAGGGGGTTCCCAGATTCCGATAAGCCCCCGCCCGCAGACCCCGACAACCAACGGCCAGGGTTGTCGGGAAGAGGCCCTTGTCCTCATCAACATGGGGACAAGGTGCTTTGGGGTGGGGGGGCCGCACGGCCCCCCTTTCCCCAGGGCACCCCCCATGTTGAGGGCACGCGGCCTGGTACGGCTCAGGAGGGGGGGGGGGCGCTCGTTCGTCCCCACCCCTTTCCTGGCCTGCCAGGCTGCGTGCTCGGATGAGGGTCTGACATGGATTTGGGGGGAACCCCCACGCCGTTTTTTCGGCGTGGGGATTCCCTTTAAATCCATGCCAGCTTGCGGAGCTAGCGCGGCGGCATTTACTGCCTACGCTAGCTACGTAACCTGAAGTTACGTTCGAAATGAACGGACTGCTCCGTGTGTGGGCAAGTCCGTTCATTTTCAAAAGTCCCGCGGACTTTTGGCCGGCGGATTATCCGCTGGAGAAGTCCGTGCGTGTGTGGGCAAGTCCACACCCTCGGAAAGTCCAGCGGACCTAGCCGGAAAGTCCCGCGGGATTGTCCGCTGACTAGGTCCGCCGGCAAAAGTCCGTACGTGTGTACGCGGCATAAGAAGTCCCCGGGTACGCCTAGTAAGGCAATGAGAGGTATGAATAGGGAGTATGGACGACACGATTGGATGAATTTGTATGAGATGAATGCAATGAGCAACAAGGAATTTAGGAACGAAAGGTGGAGGGAGGATTGGAACAGGTTCACTCAAGAGAATATAATTCTTTATGCAATTTTTTTTCTCACTAGCACGCTACAGGAAGCTAGCACAAGCACAAGATTAAATAATTTTAGGAAATATTTAGAGTCACAGTTTCAAAGAAAAAATTTTGTAGTACACTAATGACTGAAACTTCACAGATAACACGGAAGAAAATCACATTATGTTCATGGAACGTTAGAGGATTGGGGGACAGGGGAAAAAGAGCAGAAGTTCTAGCAGCAGTAAATACCCAAAGGGCCACGCTTGTATGTCTACAGGAAACACACCTCACTAATATTACCACATCCCAACTGGGGTGGGGGGAGTTTAGGCCCCAGTTCCATTCGTTTCACACAACCTACTCCCGAGGGGTTAGCATTCTGATCAAATCGGGGGTCCCTTTTAATTGTCTACAGAGTAGAATAGATGAACAAGGACGGTATATTTTTATACATTGCAGAATAGAGAATAGAATTATGATTTTGGCCAATATATATATCCCACCGCCTTTCAATACAGACATTCTTTACGAATTGATGGAATTTGTGCTGGACAAATCAGGAGTCCCTTTGTTGATAGTGGGCGACTTTAATACGGTCATTGACCAGAAATTAGACAGATTCCCACATGGGACAAAACGGGGAGGGACGATGGACGACCGTCTATCCCAGGTAATGGGTGAGGTAGGCTGGAAAGACATCTGGAGAACATATAATCCCCAAAGCCAGAGGTACTCTTGCTTTTCCAGCACACATTCCACCCTGTCCAGAATTGATTTAGTACTGGGAAATGAGGAGGCGACTATAATGGTAAATAATGTAAAGTACTTGTCAAGAGGTCTCTCAGATCATTCACCAGTGATAGCATCCCTGGATATAGGGGAGGGAACTTCCCTGCGGGAGTGGAAAATTAGTCCCTCATGGCTGGAACTCATCAGAGACCCACAGGAAGTATCAGAAGCCCTAGTAGAATACATCAATTTGAATACCGGCACTGCCCCACAAGGAGTAGTATGGGACATGCTTAAAGCCTACCTTCGAGGTTTACTGATCCAACAGATTTCAAAATTTAAAAAAAAATTTAACGAAAGTGAGGCAAGGGCATCAGAACGAGTCACACTTCTAGAAGAACAATACATAAATGATCCGACAACCGAGAATTTAGGGGTCTGGGCAGAAGCACAACGAGTATATCGTCTTATAACGGTGAGAAAAGCAGAGAATAAATACATGTTTCACAAACAAATTGCGTTTGGGGAGGGGGAATGTATAGGCCGGATGCTGTCACACCTAGTAAGAACAAATTCACCACCATCCGTAGTACCAATAATTAATATAACTGAGGACAGGACATCTACGTACACACCCGAGATTGTGGACAGGTTTAGAAACTACTACGAGGAACTGTACAGTTCCAACCAGGAGGGAGGGGGGAATTTAATGGACATCTTTTTTAATGATTTGACGATCCCCGGTCTCTCGGAAGAAGATAGGGCCATGCTTGATAGCCCTATAACGCTGAAAGAGATCCAGCGGACTGTGCGCGAAATGGCGGGACAGAAATCACCAGGTCCAGATGGCCTACCAGTTGAGATCTATCGGCACTTCGGTGGGGTTTTACTCCCGGAGTTGCTGAAGACTCTCAACTGGTCGGCAACAAATAACGAACTTCCCGTGTCCATGACGCAATCTACCATTATAGTGATACCCAAAGAGAACAAGGATCCACTCAGGCCCTCCTCATATAGACCCATTTCCTTGCTTAACTTAGATGCTAAAATTCTGGCAAAGGTCTTGGCGACCAGACTTAATGGGGTGATAGATGGGCTCGTACACCCCGACCAGTCAGGATTTATCCCGGGGAGATCCACTAGTATAAACATCAGACGAGTCTATCTAAATCTCCAAATACCCTCCGATGAGGAGGGACAGAGAGCTATTCTCTCTTTAGATGCGGCCAAGGCTTTTGATACCCTGGAATGGGGATACTTGTGGAGAGTACTGAGGGAGTTTCAGTTAGGACCAGCATTTATAAACTGGGTTAAACTGCTGTATAAATCACCTGAGGCGAGGGTCAGAATAAACAATGACCATTCTACCAGGTTTCGATTGCTGAGGGGGACGAGGCAGGGGTGCCCATTGTCGCCCCTCCTCTTCGCCCTCGCGATCGAACCTTTGGCCATCTCTCTTAGATCTTGCCCAGCGATAAAAGGCTACAGAAGAGGGCTAGAGGAGGAAAAGGTAATCCTCTTTGCGGACGACCTCTTATTATTACTTGGAGATGTCCAAGGATCATTAAAAGAAACGATGTCTAAATTGGGAAGCTTCGGTAGTTTCTCGGGTTTGAAGATCAATTGGGGAAAATCTAGCCTATTACCAATAGACGAGATGGATACCGCCCTACCCCAGGAAGCCGCACGACTTCAAATAGTCAATCAAATGAAATACCTTGGTATATACATCACAAAGGATCCCAAAAAATATTTAGTAAATAACCTAATCCCACTCTTGACTACATTTAAAGAGAAAATAAAGATCTGGAAAAAACTTCCGCTATCTGCAGCGGGTTGCTGCAATCTAATTAAAATGATTTTTCTGCCGCAACTTTTATATGTTTTGCATAATTCCCCAGTATGGATTTACAAAAAATGGTTCCACAAGATGGACACTATATTTAGGGAACTGATCTGGAAGGGAGGGGCAGCCCGTATTAGTCTAAAAACATTACAGCTTCCGAATGGGGAAGGGGGAGTTGCACTCCCTCACTCTTTTGATTATTTTGTAGCGGCCCAGCTTCAGTATATGGGTAGAGGCGACCTAAGAAAAACTCTACTGGGGAACTTTTTTCATATGCCGGTAGTGGAGGCTCTAGAGGCAGGGAAGGTAATGCGTGGGGCCCCCACACTCGAACTAATGAGTAAAATATGGGAAACGGCCAAGGGAACCCTGGGATATAGAGGGTTTACAAAGTATTCACCATTATGGGACAACGGTAGATTGGGTGAAATACAGAAAATAGGGCCAATTAAGGAATGGGAAAGACGAGGTATAAAATTTATTCATCAACTCTATCAAAGCGGAAAAATCAAGTCTTTTCAGGAGTTGAGAGAGCAATTTGAAATCCCGAGGAATTCCTTCTTTAGATATCTTCAAGTTAGACATGCAATGACAGCACAATTCGGAGATACAGCAATAGAATGGTGCGATATACCAGTATTACAGGAAATAATTCAATCAAGATAGACGAAAGGCCTAATATCCAAAACCTACTTAAGCTTAAATAGGAAAAAAAGGGAGAAACAACAGGAACCAACCGCTAGAAGGAAATGGGAAAGAGATGTGGGAAATATAACTCTAACCCAATGGGAAAGGACCCTGGAGCTAGCCCCGTGGGTCTCCCTGTCCCCGCCCCAGAGGATGTCACATCTATTTTTACTATATAGGGTGTACTATACGCCGCAAAAACTTTTTCTGTTTGGACGTAGACAGGATGCCTCCTGCCCAAGGTGTGGAAGGCTAGAGGGAGACATGATCCATATGTTCTGGAGATGTCCTAAACTATTCCGATACTGGATGGAGGTGGTGGAAATAATTACCCATGTCTTCGAGGTACCCATAGAGGTAGAGCCTATGACGTGTGTACTGGGGTGGCTAGATGGGAAGGGAAGGCCAAAAGGCACTAGGCTGGCAATCCTGAGATGTCTTTTCCAAGCCAGGAAACTCATTGCCCAGAGGTGGCAGTCTTCCACCCCACCATCCAGTAGGGAATGGGAACAGAGTATGAGCATGGTGATCCTTAAGGAAAGAACATTATACATCAGGCAGGGATGTGTTAAGAAATTTGAGGAGACATGGAAAAAATGGTGCGAGAAAAAAGAAAATGAATGTATGAATGCATAAAAGAAATAGAGACTTAGGAAGAGACAGGGGGGACCAGTTAGAGAGGAAGGCGTATGGATATGCAATTAAGAAGTAGAATAGCGAGAGAGTCTAAGTATAGGATGAATGGAAGATCGAGTAGGGAGAATGATGGGAGAGATAATTGTTGGTCTAAAAACGAAAAATTGAGACTATAACTGCAAGTTAGAAAGGGGAGATCCCCCAGAAATAGGGGACCACCCTGTTACCTCCTTTTTTTCTTTTTTGTTCTCTTTTTTTCTTTTTTTTTTTTCTTACTCTAGATACATTGTTTTTTAATGACCAAATGTATGAGAGAAATGTGTGTTTTGTAATTATATAATAAAATAACTCAATAAAGATATAAAGTATAAAAAAAAAAAAATATATATTAAAGTATAAATAAGCGATGACAGTTGATAAATAAATAAATAAACGGTATTCGAAACAAAAAGGAAAATTGATGTCAGGCGCCTCAATACATCTTTCTCCTTTATCTCGGCGCAAAGGAATGGTAAAAATCCCCTATACAGGCAGTAATTAAAATAATGTAGGTTGCCCTATAGCAGCCGCTTATCAAAAAGACATATAGACTATTTTAAAACGGTACATAAAATTATCAATTGCAAGATCATTAAAAATCCTATCACCATACCACTCTAATTGTCTATGACTAGACAACCAGTTCATGGCCATACATTGCTCACACAGTATTTCGGAAATCTTTTCAAACTACTTTAATGTTGTTAAAGTTTATAATAGTCATAATTGCAGATCATAGGGTATGTTCATCCACTCTATAACTAAATTATTTTTTACAAAAAAAAGTTAAAATTGTACCAAATAATATACAAATATATAAAAAAAATTCCTAAAAATTCCCAAGCAATATTAACTAATTTTTCTTTTTAACGGACAACTCATAGAAGTACAGGTTTCTCACTGTATAGTATTAATAAAAATAATAAAAATCATAATCAGCTATACGCTGACATTACTAAAGATTGCGGTGAGTTTAAACCCCAGAGGGGAGTGTGGAACACGCACGGGTGAAGCAAATTGGTGGAAGCTGAATAAGCAGATTGCATCCCTATCTTCACTTATCTTCACTTGTCTCATGGACTCTATTCTGACTTATATTGAGATATTAATTTATTGCCATATCAGATAGCCTGTGAAAAGCAGTGTATGATCCCCACAGCACAATATTGTTGATTTTATATACATGCTGTTTTATAATACTAGTATATATATAATTATTTCTGGTGATAAGAATCACCCAGATGAGCGCTGCTAAATGGTGATAGGATTTTTAATGATCTTGCAATTGATAATTTTATGTACCGTTTTAAAATAGTCTATAAATAAATAAACGGATAGGTAATAAAGTCCAAAGTGGTAAATTATGCCGAATCCTTATTTAAAGCGGAGTTCCACCCTAAAGTGGAACTTCCGCTCATCGGAACCCTCCCCCCCTCCGGTGTCACATTTGGCATTATGCCTCTTCCTGTCCCCACATGGGTCCCAGAGACAGCGCGGAGCATTCTCATTGCGCTGTGTGACTCGCGCATGCGCAGTAGGGAACCGGGAAGTGAAGCCGCAACGCTTCACTTCCTGATTCCCGCAACGAGAATGGCGGCGGCAGCAGCCGAGAACTGATCGATCTCTCTGGTTTGTCTGCCGACATCGCTGGACCCTGGAAGTGGTAAGTGTCCATTTATTAAAAGTCAGCAGCTGCAGTATCTGTAGCTGCTGGCTTTTAATATTTTTTTTTTTTGGTGCAATCCCTCTTTAAAGTGAATAAAATCTGTTGAAGTATCCGTGATAAATTCCTATTATAGTATAAGCAAAAGTGCAATAAATAGTGGCTTATGAACACAAATAAGGTGACTTATAAAAAATAAAGTTCAAGTGCTGGTGATTTTATTCTGCGATGTAATGCTGGTGCTGAGTGGCTTCTTGTGTCCTCTGTGCTGGGTAATGTGTGGGTGTCCCCTTACCTTACTGCTGTAAGGTAACAGCATATAAATGTGTGCCTTTGGGAATGGAGGCCTTTGGGAATCCCCTGGCGTCCTATCTTGGCGTCTCTGGCTCAGTTGGTGAGTGTGGCCTGCTTACAGTCAGCGTTAGCGTTGGCGTCCCCCTTTAAAACCCTGGAGCTGTCTGCAGCGGATAAAAACCTCGCCAGTGGACCATGGGTGAGAGGAAATGAACAGGAAGAATAGTGTAATATTGTTACAGCGTTTTTATTAAAATAATAAGCAAACAAGGACAGGAACTCACATTGAGTAGAAACATACAGTACAGTGTAAAAAACGAGCAGCGAGCTTGATATGTCTGTAATATATTTGGACATTGATCTCATGCATTTTTGTACTATGAAATGTTTAATAAATTATTACTTTTTACTCTGTTTATTGTGTTTTCACGTGAGCTGCCTAATTCAAAGTCCCATGACCCCTGCTTTTTGTTTGGTTATTAGGGTTGAGCGAACCTGAACTGTAAAGTTCGGGTTCGTACCGGACTTTTGGGTCCCGGTCCCGGACCCGAACTGGTTCAGTGTTCGGCAATGTAATGGCGCATTTTAAAAAGCTGCAGGGCAGCCAATCAACATTCGTTTAACTTGTGTGCCCTTAGAAGCCATCACAGCCATGCCTACTAATGGCATGGTTGTGATTGGCCAGTGCAGCATGTGACCCAGCCTCTATATAAGCTAGAGGCACACAGCACAGCATGTCACTCTGCTATAGATAGTGTAGGGAAAGGTTCCTGCTGCTGCTTTGAGGGAGAGAATTAGATAGGAGTCCTGATTCAGAAATCTATTCTAAATTACTCAGCGATCTACATTGATTTTCCTGTGTGGGTGCAGTGCACAATCTTTTTACACTGCCCTGAAAGAAAAGATAGATAGTGTAGGGAAAGGCTGCTGCCGTTTTGAGGGAGAGAATTAGATAGGAGTCCTGCTCCAGAACTCAAATTACTCAGCGATCTATCTTGATTTTCTTGTGTGGCTGCAGTGCACAAACTTTTTACACTGCCCTGAGCCCAGTGCCAGAGAAAATATGATTTTTATCTGTCTGTTAGGTTGGCGTCAGCAGGCATTTTATGCAAGCTCAGTGCACCAGAACTGCATATATTACTGTGAGATACATTATTTAGATAGTGCTTTTCTATTCTGCTATTCCCCAAAAAATAATTTAGGGAAAAAAAAAAAAAAAATTTTTGAATAGCCTTTTCTGCATATCTGTAGGTGTGAGATACACCCTTTAGATACTGTTGCTATATTCTGCTTCTCCAAATACACCCATTTAGGGCAAGATCCTAAATTTGAGAAATATGAGGAGAACATCAAAGAAGGGACGTGGCCCCGGTCCTGGTGCTGCTGGTGGAGCTCCTGTTGCAGGGAGGGGACGTGGTCAATCTGTGCCAGCTACACGCACAAGTGAAACACCTTCCCCAGGTAGGAGTAGGTGACAGAGCCTGCAGCGGTATTTGGTGGGGCCTAATGCGGCTGTACGAATGTTGAGGCCAGGACAAGTACAGGCAATAGTAGATTGGGTTGCTGACAGTGCCTCCGGCTCCTTCACATTGTCTTTCACCCAGTCTCCTGCTGAAAGATCAGAGTTGGCACCTGCAGCCGATGTCCATCAGTCTTTCACCTCACCCCCTTGCAAATCAGCCAAGCCGTCTGAGCCCCAAATCATGCAGCAGTCTCTTCTGCTTTTTGATGACTCGATTAGCAGGGTTTACCAGGGCCATGCCACAGAAATGGAAGAGATTGTGTGCACCGATGCCCAACCACATGATGAGTACATGGGAGGACCATCGCAGCACGTCTTGGATGATGACGAAACACAGGTGCCAACTGCTGCTGTTTTCTCAATTGTGCAGACCGACAAGGAGACTGGGTGGAAGATGATGTGGAGGACGATGAGGTCCTCGACCCCACATGGAATCAACGTCATGCAGGTGACCAGTATAGTTCGGAGGAAGAGGCGGTGGTCGCACAGAGCCACCAGCACAGCAGAAGAGGGAGCAGGGTGCAAAAGCGGAGCGTCCGTCCCCTAGACAGTACGCCTGCTACTGCCCAAAGCAGCAAGGGACGAGCACACCAAAGCCAGGTCCAAGGAGTTCCCTAGCGTGGCAGTTCTTCAGACAATGTGCTGATGACAAGACACGAGTGGTTTGCACGCTGTGCAATCAGAGCCTGAAGCGAGGCATAAACGTTCTCAACCTGAGCACAACTTGCATGACCAGGCATCTAAGTGCAAAGCACGAGCTGCAGTGGAGTAGACACCTCAAAAAACGAAAAAGGTCTCTGGCTCCTCCTGCTTCCTCTTCTGCTGCAGTCTCGGCCTCTTCATCCACCTCTTTAGTGACAGTGGCACCTGCAAACCCGCAAACAGAGAATCTGCCAGCAACACTACCACCTGGGTCACCAACCATCTCCACAATGTCCCATGGAAGCGTTCAGCTCTCTATCTCCCAAACACTGGAGCGGAAGAGTAAGTACCCCCCTACCCACCCACGATCCCTGGCCCTGAATGCCAGCATTTTAAAATTCCTCGCCTTTGAAATGCTGTCATTCCGTCTGGTGGAGACGCAGAGTTTTAAAAGCCTGATGGCATTGGCTGTCCTACAGTACCCTTCCCTGCTAACTAAGTGGGGGACAAAATCAGGTGTGCACTGCGCAACGCCATCTGTGGCAAGATCCACCTAACTACGGATGCGTGGATAAGTAAGCACAGTCAGGGATATTATATCTCCCTAACAGCACACTGGGTAAATGCAGTGGCGGCTGGGCCTGAGGCGGATAGCAGTTTGGCGCATGTCATTCCATCACCGAGGATTGCAGGGCGCTTCAGTTTGCCTCCTGTTGCTAACTCCTCCTACTTCGCTTCCTCATCCTCTACCGCCTCCTCATCCGGTCAGTGTAACACCTTCACCACCAACTTCAGCCCAGCCAGGGGTAAACGACAGCAGACAGTTTTAAAACTTTCCTGTTTAGGGGAAAAACCCTGTACCACGCAGGAGTTGTGGAGGGACATGGAACAACAGACTGATGAGTGGTTGGTGGCAGTGAGCCTCAAGCCCGGCTTGGTGGTGTGCGATAATGGGCGAAATCTCGTAGCAGCTCTGGGCCTAGCCAGTTTGACGCACATCCCTTGCCTGGCACATGTGCTGAACTTGGTGGTCCAGAGGTTCCTTAAAATTACCCCGATATGCCAGAGCTGCTGCAGAAAGTGCGGGCCGTCTCACCCTGCTGCTGCTCGCCTGTCAGCGCTGCAGCGTAACTTCGGCCTTCCAGCTCACCGCCTCATATGTGACGTGCCCACAAGGTGGAACTCCACCTTGCACATGCTGGCCAGACTGTGCGAGCAGCAGCAGGCGATAGTGGAGTTTCAGGTGCAGCACGCATGCAGGGATCATTTCCAAGGCTTTCAGGGCAGTCATTCACAAGTGGCTACGAGGGTGGGTTCCTGCACCAACAAACGGCAGGTACACAATTGTCCGGCAGCAAGGGCACAGTTCTGGAGGATGACTAGGTGGAGGAGATGGAGGAGGAGGAACCATGTTCACAGCAGGGTGGCACCCAGACCAGCTCATGGTCATCACTGGTGCGTGGCTGGGGGGGATACAGAGGACACAGACGATACACCTCCCACAGAGGACAGCTTTTTGTTGCCTCTGGGCAGCCTGGCACACATGAGCGATTACATGCTGCAGTGTCTCCGTAACGACCGCCGAGTTGCCCACATTCTAACTGGTGCTGATTACTGGGTGGCCACCCTGCTGGATCCCCGTTACCAGGACAACGTACCGTCTTTAATTACCTCACTGGAGCGTGGTCGTAAGATGCGCGAGTACAAGCGCACGGTGGTAGACGCGCTGCTGGTGGCATTCCCACCTGACAGCGGGGGTACCGTAGAAGCACAAGCCGAAGGCAGAGGAGGGGGAAGAGGTCGCCCCCGCAGCCGGGGCACCGCCAGCACCTCAGAAGGCAGGGTTAGCATCGCCGAAATGTGGAAAAGCTTTGTCAGCAAGCCACAACAACCAGCACCACCAGCTGAGATGGAACATCTTAACAGGAGGCAGCATTTCACCAACATGGTGGAGCAGTATGTGTGCACACGCCTACACGTACTGAATGACGGGTATGCTCCCTTCAACTTCTGGGTCTCCAAATTGGGCACATGGCCTGAGCTTGGAGGTGCTGGCCGTTTATTTAGCACGACAGGGGACGTTATCACAGACAAGCGCAGCCGCCTGTCCAGAGCCGATGTGGACAAGCTCACGTTCATTAAAATGAACCAGGCATGGATCCAACAGGACTTGTCTGTACCTTGTGCAGAATACCTTGTGCAGAATAGACATTTATACTGGTATTCTGTCAAAAACTGTCTGGCCATTGTACTGCGTAGGCGCAGCACTTTCACAGTACGGAGGACAAGGAGATTCTGAAAATCTCCGAAGATGAACGGTGCCCGCACAGTGAGTGCAGGTTCAAGCCCCACCATCCAAGTGGACATACGGTAGCACATAGTAACAGGGCCCCTCGCGGGCTCGGCCTCGCTTCGCTCGGCTTGAACCTCGAATGGTGGGGCTTGAACCTGGACTCGCCGTTCGTCTTCTGAGATTTTCGGAATCCCCTTGCGCAGTACAGGGCGGACACTATCTGACGGGGGACACAATTCGACACATCACCGGCATTACCCAGCCATTGTTGTATTTTTGATCTTTCTCACTCTTTTGGGGTGTACCCTAATTTAAAAAAAAAAAAATTAAAAACAAAAAATAGTGTTGGCTGCCTCGTCCTCCTCCACCGCCGCTTCCACCTACACCGCCACATCCACCACCACCTCAACCTCCTACTCCATATGGACCTCTTCCTCCTAGGTCAAGATTATTATTTTTTATTTTTTTATTTAAAAGTATTTTATTTTCCCACAAGCTTATCTATTAAATTGAATAATTTTTTCCAGAAAGTGCGTATTCTGGGGCATTCCCACCATATGTGTGGCATCGTGCCGTTGAGTTTCTGAGGTTCTTAATGACTTCCTGTACCTCTTCTTCTGAGAAGGGGGCCTCCAGCATATTATTATTTTTTTTTTTTTTTTTTTAAGTTATTTCCCTATCCACATTTGTTTGCAGAGCACTTGCCATGCTCTTAACAACATTTTGCTGCCATTTGCAGCCCTCTAGCCCTTTCCATTACTTTTTTAGAGCCATTTTAGTCCTCAAAAGTTTGGTTCCCATTGACTTCAATGGGGTTCGGGTTCGGGGTCATGTTCGGTCCCGAACCCAAACTTTTTTGCGAAGTTCGGCCAAACCAACGAACCCGAACATCCAGGTGTCCGCTCAACTCTATTGGTTATGTATATATGTAATTTTGCAAGCTGTACACACCCACCATGCTCTCATATATGTGCGTTATCAATATCTATACCCAATAAATGCAGCGCTACACAATATATAGTGAACATATCATTTTGCTAAAAAAAGAGAAGAAAATCCAAATATAATATACACAATAGTCTTCTTCTTTTTTTAGCAAAATATTGGGTATAGGAATACAAACTTATACTGTTCCTTTATCATAACAACCAGCAAGAACGGGTTCTGTTCTGACATGTCTAGGGTGCAGAACATATCAGAATAGAACCTGTTCCTGTTGGCTATTTTAATAATTTAAGGAAAAAATTATTTTGTATCACGGTGTGTAGCATTTCTGTTGTTGGTACCATTGGATGTCAGAATTGTTGTAAAACTGCCATATTCAGTAGAACAATATGAATTGTTCTACCAACTTTACCCTGAAGACCTCACTTGTTCTGTCTTGCTGTTTATAATCTCCTTGGTCACAAGGAAGGGGGCACAATACTTTCTTTACAAAACATCTGTTGATGATGTCTGCCACTTGCCTCAACCACACTAATCCTGTTCGACGGTGAGTTAGGTATCAATAAAAAAACATGAATTCTTGATAGGAATCTGAGCTGTATGTCAGCTGGAAAAGCCCTGATTCTCATGTTTTGTTGTAACAGGTTCATTGCACTTTTCATTCCTGTGACAGAACAAACAACTGGGTAAAATACTCCAGCACAGGAAAAGGCTATCCCACTTTTTTTTTTTTCATTACATGTACTTATATAGCGCCATCAATTTACACAGCGTTTTACATATACACTCACCGGCCATTTTATTAGGTACACCTTGCATGTATCGGGTTGGACCCCCTTTTGCTTTTAGAACTGCCTTAAAAGGGTTGTAAAGGTTTGTTTTAAAAAAAATAAACATATTATACTTACCTGCTCTGTGCAAGGGTTTTGCACAGAGTGGCTCCAATCCTCCTATTCTGGGGTCCCCCAGCGGCGCTCCTAGCTCCTCCTTTTCTAAAGTGCCCCCACGGAGAGCCACATTCCCTGGGGGCACTTGTGCAAGCGTGCTCCCAAGTAATGCTGCTGCGTTCATTGACACATACAGCAGGACTCGGCCCCGCCCCTGGCTCCCGTGTCACTGTCGCTTTGATTGACAGCAGCCAATGCTCCTGCTGCTATCAATCCAGCCAATGAGGACCCGAGACAGCTGCCTGAGCTGCTGTGCTTGTCCCTGTCGCTGAGGCGATCGGGTTCAAGTAAGTAACAGGGGGGCTCTGGGGGGCCGCTGCACTACAAAAGGTTTTTCACCTTAATGCATAGAATGCATTAAGGTGAAAAAACGTAATGCCGCGTACACACGATCGGAATTCTCGTCGGAAAAAACTCTGGTGGTTTTTCCGACGGAATTCCGCTCAAGCTTTGTTGCCTACACACGGTCACACCAAATTCCGACGGTCAATAACACAGCGGCATAATACACGTTCGACAGCACTATAAAAGGGAAGTTTAATGCTTCCGAGCATGCGTCAAATTGTTTCCGAGCATGCGTCCGAATTTTGCGTGTCGGAATTGCATACACACGATCGGAAAATCCGATAGAAAGGTTTTCCGTCGGAAAAATTGAGAACAGGTTCTCAAATCAAAGTCCGTCGGAAATTCCGACAGAAAAAGACCGTTGGGCATACACACGGTCGGAAAATCCGATGTAAAGCTCCCATTGGACTGTTTCCATCGGAAATTCCGACCGTGTGTACGCTGCATAAGGGTTTACAACCCCTTTAATTCTTCATGTCATAGATTCAACAAGGTGTTGGAAACATTCCTCAGAGATTTTGGTCCATATCTAAAATTAGGAACAATGGTCTGGCAATTACTTGACTGAGTTTCCTAAGTACCCTCGGGTGCAAGCCATCTGGTCCCTGTGATTTATTAATGTTAAGTTTCCCAAATCTATTTCTAATTCTGTCCTTTGTTAGCCATGAGGGTGCTTCCTGTGATGTGTCATAAGGACAAACACTGCAGTTTTAGTTACTGAAGCCCCATGATTCCCTCGTGAAGACTGAGGAGAAGATACTGTCAGAATGTTTATACTGAAATATTAAAATTGTATTGTAATTATGAAAGTATGCAAATCTTTGATTTGGGAGATTTACAATTTTCTAACAATACAAACAAGAAATTTAAGTTTGTTTATCTGTGCTATGTTGAAGACAAGTGATACAAATGATATCGCTTAAAAATATATATTTATTAACTAAAAAAATACAGTGCAAATTAATATCAGGTATATTTTGCGATAAAACAAAAAAGGATATACAACTTCTACATATCAGAGAAATTATGATTGATAATATTCACAGTTAAACTCTCATTACAAAGTATCACATTTTAATACTAGAATGATACTTATATATATATTTTGAGACCTGGCAATTTATAGAGCCGTAGCTTCCGTGACTGCACGGGCTTATGTAAACAATCTGGGTTTACATTAACTATATGATGTGATCTCTCTCAAACAAACAAACTTCCTTATACTCTTAAATGCACAAACAAAATTGTTATATTGTGCACCGCTTGATAATTTGATCAAAGCT
>CM053028.1:406406803-406465040 GCA_028564925.1 Lithobates sylvaticus
ACAGGGGGACCGTGTGATTCACAAGGGGACCGTGGGATGAACAGGGGGACTGTAGGAAGGACAGAAAGACAGTGGGATGTGCAGGAGGACAGTGGGATGGACAGATGGAAAGTAGGATGGGCAGGAGGACAGTGGGATAAACAGAGGAACAGTGGGATGGACAAGGGAACTGTGGGAGGGACAGGGGGACCATGGGATGGGCAGGGGGACCGTGGGATGGACAAGGGGACCGTGGGATGGAAAGGGGAACTGTGGGATGAACTGGGGGACTGTGGGATGGACAGGGGGGCCGTGGGATGGACATGGGAATATGGGATGAACAGGGGGACCGTGGGATGGACATGGGAATATGGGATGAACAGGGGGACCGTGGGATGGACAGGGGGACCGTGGGATGGACAAGGGGACTGTGGGGTTGACAAGGGGACTCTGGGATGGACAAGGGGACTCTGGGATGGACAAGAGGCCCATGGGATGGGCAGGGGGACAGTGGGATGAACAGGGGGACTGTGGGATGAACAGGGGGGCCGTGGGACGGACAGGGTCCGTGGGATGAACTGGGGGACCGTGGGATGGACAGGGGGACCGTGGGATGGAAAAGGGGACTGTGGGATGGCCAGGGTGACCGTGGGATGAACAAGGGGACAGTGGGATGGACAGGGGGACAATGGGATGGACAGGGGGACCGTGGGATGGACAGGGGGACCGTGGGATGGGCAGGGGGGCCGTGGGATGGACAGGGAGACCGTGGGATGGACAGGGGGACCGTGGGATGGACAATGGGACTGTGGGATGGACAAGGGGACAGTGGGATGGACAAGAGGGACAGTGGTGCTTAGTGATGGATTACATACCTCTCCCCTGCTGTCCCATTCTGTAATCTGTGGGTTGCACTTGCTCTCTGTACTGAGGCTGATTGCTAGTCTCTTACTTATCTATCACAATTGGATATTAGCTCTGATGGAGCGGGGGAAGATGGGGAGAACGTGCTGCTGGTGGGAGAGAGCGTCCTGAATTTGCTGATCGGCACATTGCAGGGGGGGGGCAATGGGGGAACAATTGGGGAGTGTTGCTAACCGCTGAAGGTGGGGGGGGGTTGCTGCTGGCGGGAGGGAGTGCATCGGAGCCGGGTAGCAGGATTGGGCACTCACCACTCTAGCCAGAGGAGCAGGGGGAGTGCTGCTGGTGGGACTCGGGAGACAGCATTCAGCAGGGGTGTGTGTGGCTGGGACTGGAGACTGGGACTGGAGCTTATGCTGTGGTGTCCGGGTTACAGGAGGATACAAACCCGGGCACAGCTGTCAAAAACCGGACTGTCCGGGTCATTCCCGTACAGGTGGCAACCCTACTCTGACTGTGCTTTGTGCCCTGATTGGGCAAAGCCTTGCACCTGACCAGCCTTGCACCTTTCGTCGATACATCGACGATATCCTTATTGTCTGGCAGGGACCCAGCAAAACCCTACAAGAGTTCTTGACCTACTTAAATACTACTAATCGGTTGAATTTGAGATTCACCATGACCTCTAGCCCTACTTCCATCTCCTTTTTAGATCTCACCCTCATAAAAGACTCTGAAGGTCATATCCAAAGCCATTTATACCGTAAACCCACTGCAGGCAACACCATCCTTGCTGCCTCTAGCTTCCATCCGGAACCGCTCCTCAACTCCATTCCATATGCTCAATACCTCCGTGCCCGCCGCAACTGTTCAACCGAGGCCTCCTTTGAAAACGAGGCCTCGGTTTTACGAAATAGGTTGCTTGAACGAGGATACCCACCAAAAATTTTGAAAATCGCATATAAAAAAGCGAAATCAAAAACACGTAACTCCTTACTCTTCCCTTCCAAATCACAAGATAAACAAACCCCATTGCGAATCATTACCAATTTTTGCGAACAACATTCATCTATTACACAGATTCTAGAGAAATATTGGTATATTCTAACTACAGATCACTCATTGTCCCCATTCGTACCGGTACACCCACTACTTACCTATAGACGAGCTCCTTCCCTTCGTGACAAACTAATCAGAAGTGAATATACCCCTGTTAGCTATTTACAAAAACAAACAAAAGGCACATTCCCTTGTGGGAAATGCAGATACTGCAAGTACCTATCTAAACCCAACAGATTCAACACCTTACCCAATGGGCAACCTCTCTTCCCCCAACATTTTGTCAACTGCCGCTCAGTCGGCATAGTTTATCTACTAGAGTGTGAGTGTGGGTGTTTCTATGTCGGGAAAACCAAGCTCCCCTTCTGGAAACGCATTTATCGACACACCCTTAGCATCAATCAGAAAGACCCTGATCTCCCCCTAGGGCGACACTGTGCAATAGTGCACCAGGACTCAACTCCCCAGATTACATTCAGAGCACTTGACCACATTCCCCCACCTAACCGTGGGGGTGACTACAACAAATCTCTACTTCAAAGTGAGCTTAAATGGATCTTCCACCTCAATGCCACATCCCCCCCAGGCCTCAACGAGGCATTCAATTTCAAGCCCTATCTCGAGGGCTTTGAATCAGGGGTATGCGAACTTGATTTATAGTTCCCACAGTCAATGAGATGGGCTTCCACAGTACTTTGTTCTCTGGAACCCCCTCTCTACCTGGTTCCAACCATATACCTACATCATGGTCATTCTGCTCTGTTTCAACATCCAAATAATTGTACCTGCTGTTATGTCTTATATACATATTTCCACTATGTCATATCATGTTATACCATATCACACCATGTCGTAGCACTTGCAATGTTTCCATACTTATCCAAATTTAAAGATACCCATATACTGCTTATGGAAAAATGTCTTTACTCCTTACAAATATGTGAATATTGCTGTATCTTGTTATTTTAAATGCTATATCTGTCTCTGTCCACTAGGGGGCTTCCACCTACATCTATGGTAATGTGACCCACTTGCTGAAAACATCACATGCTTAATGTACTATGTGCAGTTGCAATGCACGTATATTGATACATTCCTTTCCAAATCACACCCCCTTAACACACATTTCGGTTTTTCCGCTTCCATTTGTTGTTTTGGCTGCCCGGCGCGGGTAAGACCATGTGCGCATGCGCGTATACCCTACGGCGCATGCGCCACATATACCCATTGAGGCGCACGTTCTGCCATCATATGCGCCCCCCCCCGTGTGCGTTCCAGCACACGGGGAGGGGTCAGTCTGCCCGCGTCGGTGACGCTCCGACGCCGCACGAGGCCACGCCCCCCTGGACGTGTCGACGCGCGGCGCCGCCGCATCTGGGATCTCAAACACTGGGGATACTTATTGTGGCCTCCCAGCCACCATCCCCACACCTGGCCCAGCAATCATTACCCAGCTCAGTGCAATTACCCTTTCACCACGGTCTGCACAGCTGATACCCATCAGTATACACTATATTAGCCTCCACAATGGCGGGACTAGACATCACACTTCCCCGCCGGCGTTTGGCTACACTGCAGCACATTGCAAACTCTCCACTACCAGGTAATATCAATACTTTACATTTTGCATCTTTTTGCATCAACCTACTCCCCTTCACTATTTAGTGATATTAATATTACTCTACCTACTCCCTCTATTCCATAGCCATCTATCAGTTCGGGCCCAGGCAGCCATTGCAATCCTCCATTGCATGGCTTGGAGATCTTGCAGCCTTTCAAATGTGTAGCAGCCGTTTGCTTTTAACAGCACAAGATCCACTGTATACTGCATGGACATACTGATACCATACTTTTGTACCTCAAGTCCACTGGGCTTATCCCCAGCTCTTTAACCCTTGCAAGTGAGTACCATTACCATACAGCGGTGCAATTCACAGGTTTATACCCATTAAACACATTATGTTGTATATTAATGACTTTACTCTGTCTTATACAGTACTATTGAGTAAACACAGGAACAGATATTGCCTTGAAAAAGGACGTCCGTCCGAAACATGTCGGCATTTTCCTGAAAGACCCCGATATTATCGCAAGTTGTTGTGCAATTTATGCATTTCTGTACATGCTTATGGTTACACATGAATACCATGTATATATACTGCTTTGTATAACTATATGTCTAACCACTCATTCACTGATTTACCTTGGGCCTGAAGCCCTGAATAAAAAACGTTTTTTACTTGCATATACTCTCTATGTCTATCTGTTTAAGCTTCTCTTTGGGGTATAGGCCGTGTTCATGCACACTAGGCCTCACAAATTTGCTATTTTTATATGTGAGAAGCGATAGACCCATTTGCCACCACTCACTTGCTCAATAAATATTGTATTTCGATTCATTTATGGTTAAGCCATAACAAAAAACCCCTACCTGAGCAAGCGACTGCTGGCATTTCCTTACCTCATTTATATTCATGTCTATATATATGACCTGATCTAAATACTAAGTTTTGACTTTTGCCTTGTACCTTGACCATTATTACCTTTAACCTGGTTCTGTGATTATCACCCTCACAGTATCCCCCTAATCATCATGGCAATCTTCCTTGGGGAGGATTGGGAGACCCGCATGACTAGCACCTTACAGCAATTTCAATCCAATGAATTTATTGAATCCCAATTACGATTTGTCTTCCTCAACCTTACACATACTGTCCAGAAAAAAGCCTCCCTCTTCTGGCACATCAAGTCCTTTAATGACTATATCACTCACAGTATCAACCCTTTTGGGCTCAGGGTCCAAATTTTTCCTACATTTCAGGACATCCCCCCAGACTTCAAGCAGGCCTGGGAGGGTGTCCTCAAACAATGTTCCACCGATTTGATGAAACTTTTGATACAACAATACGAGACACAGATGTCTGCTCTTGATGCTAAATTAGCACTACTAAACACCCAACTTATACAATTTTTGGATCATCCACTATACAAAACACTTGATCTTCAACTTAAAAAACGTTTTGATAAATTTAACCATGACACTTTGACGCAGAAGGACAAAAAATTCTTCCGCGACAAAAAAGCCTTCCAAGAGGAAAGAGCCTACAAATGGAACGAGGCCAACCGTGCTGTACGCCCACCGGCCCCAGCACGCTTTGCCTCTAAACCTATACCCCCTAAATATGCTGCTGACCGCAACATAGACAATTCACCTGTGGCACCAAAATCCTATCCCACACGAGGCCCACGTAACCCAAAAAGAGGCCGCACACCAAATCTCTCCAGTGACGAGGTCTCCGATCCCGAGGGACCTACCGACGACTCACCGGCCAGAGACCCGTCGGCTGCTCCCTCGTCCTCGAAGACCTCCAGATCACACTCTTTACCCTCATCTTCCCAACACTTTGATTTTTTAGATCTCATGCGAGCTTCACAAAGAATTCAACACAACAACACTTACCAACCAAAAAGAACACCAAGATAACCTCACCGTCTTGCAATATCATCAACCTTTCCAAACACTTACTCACCAAGCATGAAATCTCTGTTCTTGAAAAGGGACTCACTTTCTGTCCTGTATCTCACATAGACAAATTCACTGTCATTAAAGACATTCATTTGTTTGTCCGTAAATTGCTATTACACAGTATATACACACCCAATCCCTTTTCGGATTCCCTTCTACACTCTGCAATGGAAACCACGGCCCTCCAACAGTTAACTGAACTCTTGGACGAAAGTGACAATTCCAACCTAATAGATACTCTTGACCTTGACACTCTCTTAGCCAGCACTGAGGACAATCCTCTTACTCCATCACACCCACCTCCTAAAATAACTATCAAAAAGAAATCCAGTTTTTACCCACCCCCCAGCACCAATCCCCGAGCCGCACTATTCTTGCAGGCAGTCACACGTGAAATCCGTAACCTAAAAATCCATCCCAATCGATCTAAGGCAAGAAACTTTTCATATAATCAACATCTCGCCCTTCAAAATCTCAAAACCAATTCCACGATAATAATAAAACCCGCCGACAAAGGCGGAAATATTGTTATACTGGACAGGGACCACTATACTCAAATGTGCCATGATATCCTTCAGAACAAGGAGTGGTACAAAAAGATCCCCATTTCCTTTATTTCTTCAGCACAACAACAATTATACACACTCATAGATTCTGCCACCACACAAGGGGTACTAGATAAAAATACCAGTGACTATGTTAGAACTAAATTTCCACGTATAGCTACGTTCTATGCACTCCCCAAGGTGCATAAAAACCTACCCAGACCACCAGGCAGGCCCATAGTTTCCGGAAGAGGCTCCCTTACAGACAACCTCAGTCGCTACATTGACAAATTACTGCAACCCTTAGTTATCCAACTTCCCTCTTATATAAGAGACACCACTCATCTTTTACAAAGCTTATCCTCCCTAACCATCGGTCCCGACACCTTACTTGTCGCGATTGATGTTGAGGCACTATACAGCTCGATTCCCCATACCCTAGGACTCTCTGCTATCCGACATATACTGACTACTTCTTCCCTATACTCCATTGACCTCTCTACATTTATCATAAATGCTCTCAACTTTATTCTCAACAACAACTTTTTTTCATTCGACGGTTCCCACTACCTCCAAGTACAGGGCGTGGCCATGGGCACTTGTTGCGCACCGGCCTACGCCAACCTGTACTTGGGGGAGTGGGAACGCCTTCTATTCACAGACTCCTCTGCCAGTATGTATACCAAACATATTGTCACCTTTCGTCGATACATCGACGATATCCTTATTGTCTGGCAGGGACCCAGCAAAACCCTACAAGAGTTCTTGACCTACTTAAATACTACTAATCGGTTGAATTTGAGATTCACCATGACCTCTAGCCCTACTTCCATCTCCTTTTTAGATCTCACCCTCATAAAAGACTCTGAAGGTCATATCCAAAGCCATTTATACCGTAAACCCACTGCAGGCAACACCATCCTTGCTGCCTCTAGCTTCCATCCGGAACCGCTCCTCAACTCCATTCCATATGCTCAATACCTCCGTGCCCGCCGCAACTGTTCAACCGAGGCCTCCTTTGAAAACGAGGCCTCGGTTTTACGAAATAGGTTGCTTGAACGAGGATACCCACCAAAAATTTTGAAAATCGCATATAAAAAAGCGAAATCAAAAACACGTAACTCCTTACTCTTCCCTTCCAAATCACAAGATAAACAAACCCCATTGCGAATCATTACCAATTTTTGCGAACAACATTCATCTATTACACAGATTCTAGAGAAATATTGGTATATTCTAACTACAGATCACTCATTGTCCCCATTCGTACCGGTACACCCACTACTTACCTATAGACGAGCTCCTTCCCTTCGTGACAAACTAATCAGAAGTGAATATACCCCTGTTAGCTATTTACAAAAACAAACAAAAGGCACATTCCCTTGTGGGAAATGCAGATACTGCAAGTACCTATCTAAACCCAACAGATTCAACACCTTACCCAATGGGCAACCTTTCTTCCCCCAACATTTTGTCAACTGCCGCTCAGTCGGCATAGTTTATCTACTAGAGTGTGAGTGTGGGTGTTTCTATGTCGGGAAAACCAAGCTCCCCTTCTGGAAACGCATTTATCGACACACCCTTAGCATCAATCAGAAAGACCCTGATCTCCCCCTAGGGCGACACTGTGCAATAGTGCACCAGGACTCAACTCCCCAGATTACATTCAGAGCACTTGACCACATTCCCCCACCTAACCGTGGGGGTGACTACAACAAATCTCTACTTCAAAGTGAGCTTAAATGGATCTTCCACCTCAATGCCACATCCCCCCAGGCCTCAACGAGGCATTCAATTTCAAGCCCTATCTCGAGGGCTTTGAATCAGGGGTATGCGAACTTGATTTATAGTTCCCACAGTCAATGAGATGGGCTTCCACAGTACTTTGTTCTCTGGAACCCCCTCTCTACCTGGTTCCAACCATATACCTACATCATGGTCATTCTGCTCTGTTTCAACATCCAAATAATTGTACCTGCTGTTATGTCTTATATACATATTTCCACTATGTCATATCATGTTATACCATATCACACCATGTCGTAGCACTTGCAATGTTTCCATACTTATCCAAATTTAAAGATACCCATATACTGCTTATGGAAAAATGTCTTTACTCCTTACAAATATGTGAATATTGCTGTATCTTGTTATTTTAAATGCTATATCTGTCTCTGTCCACTAGGGGGCTTCCACCTACATCTATGGTAATGTGACCCACTTGCTGAAAACATCACATGCTTAATGTACTATGTGCAGTTGCAATGCACGTATATTGATACATTCCTTTCCAAATCACACCCCCTTAACACACATTTCGGTTTTTCCGCTTCCATTTGTTGTTTTGGCTGCCCGGCGCGGGTAAGACCATGTGCGCATGCGCGTATACCCTACGGCGCATGCGCCACATATACCCATTGAGGCGCACGTTCTGCCATCATATGCGCCCCCCCCGTGTGCGTTCCAGCACACGGGGAGGGGTCAGTCTGCCCGCGTCGGTGACGCTCCGACGCCGCACGAGGCCACGCCCCCCTGGACGTGTCGACGCGCGGCGCCGCCGCATCTGGGATCTCAAACACTGGGGATACTTATTGTGGCCTCCCAGCCACCATCCCCACACCTGGCCCAGCAATCATTACCCAGCTCAGTGCAATTACCCTTTCACCACGGTCTGCACAGCTGATACCCATCAGTATACACTATATTAGCCTCCACAATGGCGGGACTAGACATCACACTTCCCCGCCGGCGTTTGGCTACACTGCAGCACATTGCAAACTCTCCACTACCAGGTAATATCAATACTTTACATTTTGCATCTTTTTGCATCAACCTACTCCCCTTCACTATTTAGTGATATTAATATTACTCTACCTACTCCCTCTATTCCATAGCCATCTATCAGTTCGGGCCCAGGCAGCCATTGCAATCCTCCATTGCATGGCTTGGAGATCTTGCAGCCTTTCAAATGTGTAGCAGCCGTTTGCTTTTAACAGCACAAGATCCACTGTATACTGCATGGACATACTGATACCATACTTTTGTACCTCAAGTCCACTGGGCTTATCCCCAGCTCTTTAACCCTTGCAAGTGAGTACCATTACCATACAGCGGTGCAATTCACAGGTTTATACCCATTAAACACATTATGTTGTATATTAATGACTTTACTCTGTCTTATACAGTACTATTGAGTAAACACAGGAACAGATATTGCCTTGAAAAAGGACGTCCGTCCGAAACATGTCGGCATTTTCCTGAAAGACCCCGATATTATCGCAAGTTGTTGTGCAATTTATGCATTTCTGTACATGCTTATGGTTACACATGAATACCATGTATATATACTGCTTTGTATAACTATATGTCTAACCACTCATTCACTGATTTACCTTGGGCCTGAAGCCCTGAATAAAAAACGTTTTTTACTTGCATATACTCTCTATGTCTATCTGTTTAAGCTTCTCTTTGGGGTATAGGCCGTGTTCATGCACACTAGGCCTCACAAATTTGCTATTAATAATAAACATAAAAAATAAATCAGCAAAGGGGTTGATTGTCTAAAGAGCTAACAATCATAATTAAAGCACACTTCTCTAAATTACCCTAATCTCTCTCAATGCAGTTTGTCAGCTTTCTCTGTACTCTCCCCCAAAGCAACTTTTAATACATTGACTTTACTCCACCCTGCTGGTCATGGTTTAAAGGCCCTAACCACTCTTAAGCCCCATACACACGGTCGGACAATCCGCGGACCAGGTCCGTCGGACCATGTCCGTCATACTTTGTCCGATGTTGGTTTTGCGTACACACGGTCGGACAAAGTTGTCGGAAAATCCGATCATTCTGAACGTGGTGACGTTTGTTGCCTACGACGGGACTACGTAGAGGCTAGTAGCCAATAGCTTTGGTCTTGTAATGTGATCTGAGCATGCGTGGCACTTTGTCCGGTCGGACAACCGTACACACGATCGGATTTGGTGTGATCGGACCGTGTTGACGGCAAATCTTTCCAGCAGGAGATAAGACTTTGTCCGTCGGACAAACCGACGTACACTGTCCGATGGTGCATACACACGGTCTGATTTTTCAACAACATTGTCCGATCGGACAGAATCCATGAAAAAGTCCGACCGTGTGTATGGGGCTTTATGGTTCAAAAAATGGATCCCGGGTGAATCCGCACATAGATTTTCAGTGACCATGAATTCCAAACCCACAGAATTCACCCTGAATCTATGATAGTGGCAAACCCGAGTTTTGTTCGTAGTTATTAGATAATTATCATCAAATGCATAAAATATAAAATACAGATAGGAAGTTGAATGTATATACAGTATATTTAATGTAAACTTGAATACAGTAGCTGCAGAACATTTTATGATGTGCCATGTCTCCTCAAAGACCTCCATTCCACAATAAGGAAACAATTCCTATGGATGAACACTATCATTTAACCATTTGTGTTTTTATTTTATTAGATTGCTTTAATAATCACATTCTATTATCATGACCTTTAAATAGCGTATGACTTTTATAGCTTTTGGCATGTAAGTGTTCCCAGTGATACAATGTAGAATGGTATTTACAGTCATTTTTAAATTGCAGTATTCTTTGTCCACTACATTTTATTATTCCCTCTGGATCATTTTAACCCTTTTGCTGCCAAGCCAGTTGTTTCTTTTCTAAAACATATGCTAAAATACACATCATGTCCTTAATGATTCACTTAAGAAGCCTCCCCCCCCCCCCCTCAATCCACACATATTTTTTAAATTGGAGGAACAATTGAATAAAAAAAGATGGTAGTGTGATTTTTGTATGTCCCACAATACTGGGAAAATGTTTATGCAATATATATATATATATATATATATATATATATATATATTTTTTTTTTGTAAAAAAAATCATAATATTTAACCACTTGCTTACTGGGCTCCTAAACCACCCCCTCCTGCCCAGACCAATTTTAAGCTTTTAGCGCTGTCGCTCTTTGAACGACAATTGCGCGGTCATACAACACTGTCCCCACAAATAGAGCTTTCTTTTGGTGGTATTTGATTACCTCTATGTTTTTAATTTTTTTGTTAAAAAAATTAAAAAAGACCGAAATTAAAAAAAAAAATACAAAATCGTTTTATATGTTGTTAATAAATTTTGCAAACAGGTAGTTTTTCTCCTTCATTGATGTACGCTGATGAGGCTGCACTGATGGGCACTGATAGGCTGCATTGATGGGCACTGATAAGGCGGCACTGATGGGCACTAATAGGCGGCACAGATGGGCACTAATAGGTGGCACTGGTGGGCACTGATGAGGTGGCACTGGTGGGCACTGATAGGTGGCATTGGTGGGCACTGATGGGTGGCACTGAAGGACATTGATAGGTGGCACTGAAGGGCACTAATAGGTGGCACTGATAGGTGGCACTGATAGCTAGCACTCATGGGCACTGATGGGTGGCAGTGATGGGCATTTATGGGTGGCAGTGATGGGCACTGATTGGCACTGGTCGGTGACACTGATAGGCGGCACTGCTAGATGGCACTGATGAGGCACTCATTGGCACCACTGGTGGGCATTGATAGGTGGCACTCATGGGCATTGATAGGTGCCACTGATTGCTAGCACTTATGCACTCATTTGTGGCACTGTGTGGGCACTGGTAGGTAGCACTGTGGGCACTGGCATTGGGCAATGGAAGGTGGTATTGGTGGGCACAGATGAGGCGGCTTCGCCTTTTCCTTTTCGGGACTGATGTCCCTTGCACTGAAGCCGATGATCGGCTTTTTTTGCTGTTAGCGTGAGGAAAAAAAAAAACGATTACCGATCTTCTGTTTACATCATGTGATCAGCTGTCATTGTTTGACAGATGATCACGTGGTAAGGGGCCGGGACCTGGTGATCACAGCGCAGGATGCACGCGCCCTGCCCCTGACATGTGTGATTAGTTCTGTACGAATCGAAAATTCGTACAAATTTCTGTAAATTCGTACATTTGGGAGGATCCGAAATACGAATTGCTATGCTTCAGAAATTTGTACGAAATACGAAATTCCTTTACAACGGAAACGTGACTGGTGTTTTGTTGACCATCAGGGAGACTAAATCGGACAAAATAAGAATGTTTGTTAATTACGATTATTAGTTATTGTTCGTTAATTATGATTATTTGTTATGATGAAGTTAAAAACCCAGGAAGTCAGCACAGCACAGGGATGGTGGGAGCCCCTCATAATGATAAATTCATCATAACAAAGGTTCGTTGGTTGTTATGAAAAGTTTATGAACGAAAATTCGTATTTTGTACGAATCAAAATTAAATTTCGGCCACGAATTACAAAATACGAATTAACGGCTAATACGAAACATAACGAAACAAAACAACTATATTGACGGTGCACGTGTCTAGTAGGGGGCGTGCGAGGTGGCGTGCAAAGGGAAGGACGTCTATTGACGTACTCCCGGCAAAGCAGATCCGCAATGTAGCCATCATTCAGCTATAGCATGGATCTGAAGTTAAAATCTGAGAATAAGTGAAGAATCTGAAGTTTCCCTAACAGTCAGTTCATTCTACACCCAAGCACCCAATTAACATTTAACCTTCCCCTACTTGATCACTTCTCCTCCCCTGTAAAATGAGCCCCCAACACTTACCCTCTGCCAATACTACACACTTAACTTATTCAACGTAATCCCTCCTAACACATAACCTAACCCCTAAAGGGAGTTACTAAAACGTAACCTCACTAAAGATGTATCTTTAACACCTAAAGCACTCAAATTATTCTCCATACTCATCTCATCCTGTGCAAGGAGCCTTTGCTACAAAAGGATCAGTTTTGAACCCTGGGACTCTGAAAGGCCATAGTGGTGTTAAGTGGAAAGAGAAGTGGCATCTTGCCAGTGTGTACAAGTGATTTTTGTGACTAGAATCTAGAATTAGAATAAATTCAAAAAAATAAGGTGGCTGCTAAATTTGAAAGAATAATACAGTGATGGCAGTAAAAGAGTTCAGAAATAAGTGGACCAAGTACCAAAAACCATCTGCCATTTTGTAAAAAAACGATATTATAAATAAACTGCACACTTCCAAATTCATGATACCAATCACTTGGCCTCTTGGCTTCCTACAGTTTCATGTCCTATGATGTGAGCACCTTTTAATTTATTTTACAGTTCAAACTAAATTACTTAATGATCCAGCTGTCCTAGTGGTCCTGAACAAAACACTTTCATTGTCCATTGTAGACATGTGCAGAACAAAAAAAAATAGTTTTGTTTCAATTTGTTATTTACATAAATTTGTTTAGTTAAATTTGTTTCATTCGTTTAAATTGTTTTCGAAATCAAATTCGTTTCGTTTCTTAGTTTTCAAATTTTTTCGAATTCGAATTTGGATCGATTCGAAAAGTTTGTTTTCTAATTCTAATCGTTTTCAAATTCTAATGGTTTTCCAATTTTCAAAGAGAATAAAATAGAATAGAAAAGAAAAGAATATAACAGAAAATAAAAGAATATAATATAATAGAGTAAAACAGAACAAAATAAGATAGATAATAAAAGAATGGAATAGAAAGGAATAGAATAGAATAAAACTAGAATAAAATAGAAAGATAATAACCATCTTCTGAAACAGATACATTAGAAACACTAGAAGAAATAGAAAAGAATATAATAGAATAGAAAGGAAAGGAATAGAATATAATAAAAATAGAGTAGAAATAATATAAACATTTTCCAAAATTCAAATATAGTTAATTTGAATTTGAATGGAATAGAAAAGAATATAATATAATAGAAAATAACACAATAGTATAGAAAAAAAAACAACAGAATAGAATAGAATATAACCATCTTCCTATTCTAATCTATTCTTTTCTATTCTATTCAAATACAAATTGATTCTATTAGAATTTTGGGAAATGGTTATATTCTTTCTATTCTAATCTATTCTATTCTTTTGTTTTTTTAATTATACTCTTTTTATTTGTTTATTCTATTCTATTCTTTTCTATTCCCTTATTTTATTTTCTATTCTATTCTTTTCTATTCAAATTTATTCTATTAGAAATTCGAATTTTGGAAGATGGTTATATTCTTTCTATTCTATTCTATTCTGTTGTTTTTTTCTATACTATTCTGTTACTTTCTATTCTATTTTAATCTATTCTTTTCTAATCTATTCAAATTAAAATTGATTCTATTTGAATTTTGGGAAATGGTTATATTCTGACTAAGCTATTCTATTCTATTGCTTTTTAAGTCTATTCTTTTCTATTCTAGAATAGTCTATTCTATCCTATTATTTGTTTCTTCTATTCTATTCTATTCTTTTCCTATGTATTTGAATTCGAATTTATTCTATTTGAAATTTGAATTTCAGAAGATGGTTATATTCTTTCTATGTTATTATATTCTATTCTATTTGTTTCTATTATATTCTAGTCTATTCTGTTCTTGTATTTTCTATTCTATTTTGTTCTGTTTTACTCTATTATCTTCTATTCTTTTATTCTTTCTTTTATTTTCTGCTATATTCTTTTCTAGTCTATTATTTGTTTCTATTCTATGCCTTTATTTTCTATTCTATTTTATTCTCTTTGGAAATTTGAAAACTATTCGAATTCAAAACTATTTGAATTCTAAAACTATTCTAAAACTATTAGAATTCAAATGTATTCAGATTATTTTTTTTCAATATTTTGGATTCGTTTAAATTCAGTACTATTTTAATTCAGGAAATTGGGATACATCCGAATTTCCGAAAAATGTAAATTTGTCCGAATTTTAATTCGGAACGAAACAAACCTCACATGTCTAGTCCATTGATTACAACCCCAACAGAACATTGTTTGGAATGTTACTTATATGATCAGTGTAACTGCTTATGTACTCATTACAAATTTAAGACTAAAGCCCCATACACACGGTCGGACCGTGGACCAACTTTCCCTTGGACTTTTGTCCAGGGCGTTGGCCCTCAAGTTGGTACTGCATACACACGGTCGGACTTTTGAGACAACCAACACGAACGTAATGACGTTACAACGCACTGACGACGCTTCAAAAGAGGACGTTCAATTCTCTCGCGTCACCCTTCGGGCTCCGTCTGCTAACTTCGAGCTAGCAGACGTTTGGTCAGTGGTGATTCGAGTACTTTTCGGTCCGTGTTACTTTTCGACCGTTTTGGCCAGCCATGTTGCGCGATCCTAGGAGAGAGCGTGCTGTTTATGGGCTTGGAGTCATTGCTGTGACTCGAGCCCAGTCTAGAAATAGGCGCAATACTGGGATAAGAAGTGTTTGGACCAAAACTTGGCTACTTAATCGTGACCAATTCAGCCATATGCCATTACTGCGTGAGCTACAGGAGAACAATCCGGATGATTTCCGCAATTATCTGAGAATGACGGACTCCTGCTTTCAGCAGTTATTGTCCTTGCTGTCCCCCTATATTTCGAAGCAGGACACATGCATGCGGGCTGCAATACCAGCAGAGCAAAGGCTCATAGCCACTTTGCGCTATTTGGCAACAGGGAGGAGTCTCCAGGATATAAAATTCACAACAGGTATCTCTCCCCAGGCTCTGGGAGTCATTATCCCTGACACATGTTGTGCTATCATTCAAGTATTGCAGAAGGACTATATTCGTGTAAGTATTTTTGCTTTAATATCACTGTCATGTTTTGTAATGCATTTTATTGTTTTTGGCCATTCCATCCTCCACATTTTTGGAATATGGTGTGATTGAATGTCCTCTTTGTCCTCATGCATGCCTTAACCTTTTTCGTGGCCTACATGCATATTTTCCTCCCCTAACCTCCACAGCATGCTACCCTTGGCCCATCCACACGTAGTCTAGTACTTAACACTGTATTTATTATGCTTCCTTCGTTACCCTAAACACCGCCTAAAATGTGTCCCAATATTATTCCTGCCCTTAAAAAGAGTCTCTTATTTAGTTTGATACACTCCCCCCCTCCCCCCGACACCCCCCCAACCTCCAAAAAAATTGAAAGAAAATGTAATAAAATATTAGAAAATGCAGAGTCAACCAACACAACTACTCCATCTGCAGATTTGGCAAAACACATATACTGTGTACCTTATTTTTTGACTTAAGATTGTTGCCTAAATGTAGTGTAATGGCCTGCCTGATTAGCTTCAAAATCGACAAATTAGACTTTCATCATGTTTTTTTTCTCATTATGAATAGCTCCCAACATCCCTGTGCTGTGCCAACTTCCTTGCTTTTTAAGTTCATCTTAACAAATACTCATAATTAATTATCCTTTTTATTATTTTGTACGATGTATGTCAAAATGTGTATAGATTTTGTCAATGTGCATTCATATTTTTGTTTTATTCCACTTCTTACCTGTCCACCAGTGGCAGCTGGTGCTCCAATTTTTTGGGGGGGCGCAAAACAAACAGCCTCACTGTGCCATCAAACGCTGCCACTGTGCCATCAAACGCTGCCACTGTGCCATCAAACGCTGCCACTGTGCCCATCTAACACTGCCACTATGCCCATCTAACGCTGTCACTGTGCCCATTAAATGCTGCCAATGGCACTTACCTTGTCAGGCGGCGAGCGGTGTCTCCTCATCTTCTCCCGTGCTCCTGTCTTCACAGCGCCTGTGACTTCAGCCAATCAGGGGACCGGTAACACAGACCGGCAACCTGATTGGCTGAGAGGCGGGTCTGTGTTAGGGAAGCGATGTATTCGCTTCGCTAACACAATACTGTGTAAGCAGCGAACGCAAAGCATTGCGCCCGCTGTTTACACTTCTGGAAGCCTATTAGAGCACACCGCTCTAATAAGGTCCCCTATTTGAGCTTTACAGCTCTAAAAGGGCGCTTCCAGAAACACCCCCCCCCCCCCCGCTGTAATTCACATGCCCGGCGCCCGACAAGGGGCCGGACACCTGAATAGGGGGGCGGCAGCGGTGACAATAGCTAGATTCATGCAATGCATTAATCTATCTATTGGTGATAGAGCGGTGCAGGAGAGGGGGGGCGGCGCTCCTGCGCCCTCTATGCACGCACCGCCACTGCTGTCCACTGGCCTGATAATCTTGTCAAGATGGATGGCTTACCCAAATTAAACTTAAATTTTAATGCCTTTAGTTCTCCTGGAAGTGTTGAGGTTTACTTGTCCAAAACAGATACTCATTCAACTCCCCCTTCCTAAGCTTTTTTTAATGTGCCACCAGAGGGGGTGAGGGACCATATAATTGTACCTTTTTATTTTGTTCTTGAAATGCACTTTTACATGTTAGAATATTATTTTGGCCCACAATGTTTGTGTCAAATATGCTTGCAATTTAATGTACTCCTGTATTAATTTTTGCTTTATTTGTTTGACTCCACAGTTTCCGAAAAACAGCCAGGAATGGCAGGATGTTGCTGCGCAGTTTGGCCATTTATGGGATTTCCCCAACTGCGGAGGTGCCATAGATGGCAAACATGTGAGGATAGTGCCACCACCAAATTCTGGATCCTATTTTTTTAATTATAAAGGTTTTTCTAGCATTGTCCTCCTTGCTGTGGTGTCAGCAAAATATGAGTTTTTATATGTCGACGTTGGTATTAATGGTCGTCACTCAGATGGAGGAGTTATGCTGAACACAGAATTTTATGACCGGCTGCAGAGAGGAACTTTAAATTTGCCACGTGCTCAGGACAATGTGGAGGGCCTCAATTTTGTTTTTGTCGCAGATGATGCATTTTCTTTGGGGCCACATATTCTAAAGCCCTTCCCAATGCGGAATCTGACCCCAGAGCAACGGATTTTTAATTACAGGCTCTCTCGTGCCCGAAGGGTAGTCGAAAATGCCTTTGGCATAATGTCCAGCCGATTCCGGATCTTTTTAACAGCCATAAATTTGGCTGAATATAAATTAAATCATGTGGTATTATGCTGCTGCATCCTGCACAATTTTCTACGGAGGAATGCTTCCAGCTACATTGCCTTAGGGGCAACGGGTGAACCAGCTGAAGAGTCCTTGATGCCAGCACTTGAAAGTGCACATGCTGGTTTTGGCGTCCAGAATGGGCGTGTTGTCCGCCAACAATACACCGACTATTTTATTGGTCGAGGGGCAGTGCCTTGGCAGCAAAATGTTTTGGAGAATTAGTTACAATTGTAATAAAAAAAAATAAAATATTCTTTAATTTGAATGACTGTTGTCTGTTTCTTATATGTTTGCAACTAGCCATGATCTTTGTCCTTTTTGCCACTAGTTTGAACCAACCTGATGTGCAACATGAGGTATCCATCTCAATTCCAGCTAACTTGTAGATTGTGCTGTATTTCACCTACACACATTTTTGAGTACATGGTCAATGCAACTACAACCACGTAACAAATATACTGATATTGAGCATTGAAATAAGAAGGCACACATTGGTTTTGTTTCAACTTTTTTTATTCTGTGCACATTCACATGTGCCTTTTTTTTTTTTTTTTTTTTTTTTTTTGATTATTTTTTTTCAACATGAAAAATATATTTTTTTTTGGTATTTTTTGGTTATTTTTTTCAACATGACAAATATATTTTTTTGGTATTTTTTGATTATTTTTTTTCAACATGACAAATATATTTTTTTGGTATTTTTTGATTATTTTTTTTTAACATGAAAAATATATATTTTTGGTATTTTTTGATTATTTTTTTTTTAACATGAAAAAAATATATTTTTTTGGTATTTTTTGATTATTTTTTTTTCAACATGAAAAATATATTTTTTTGGTATTTTTGGATATTTTTTGATTTTTTTATTATTTTTTTTTAACATGAAAAATATATTTTTTTGGTATTTTTTGATTATTTTTTTTCAACATGAAAAATATATTTTTTTGGTATTTTTTGATTATTTTTTTTTGAACATCAAAAATATATATTTTGTTTTTTTTAATCAAGTTTTTTAAAAATATAAAAACAATAAAAACAAATAAACTTTGCAAGGATGATGATGCGCAATCGAGTCAACATCATGCAGCAGCAAATGAGGAACTAGATATGATTGAAAACTTTAATTTTTTTAATTTAATTTATTCTGGCCAAAATATCAATCATATCTTTCATTTGCTGCTGCATGATGTTCAGTCGATTGCGCATGGCATCTATTTCCCCGTTCCACCCCATTATTTGCCCGATGAGCCTCTGCGCACTGTCCTGAGTGAACGGTTGCTCCAAAACCAGCACATCATCTAAAAAAAGTAAGAAAAAATAATGTATTAATAAAGGTGTGGCCAGACATAGATTATGTGCAACAGTGGTGAAACAGTGGTGTCAGACACTCACCTGGTGACATCTCTGTCACTTCCTCCACCTCCTCTTCCACAACATCCTCCACATCGCTGGGACTAATTCCCCAAACAGGCCGGTGAGGGTGGGGGTCCTGGCGAGGATGGGGGTCCTGGCGAGGCTGGGGGTCCTGGCGAGGATGGGTGTCCTGGCGAGGGTGGGTGTCCTGGCGAGGATGGGTGTCCTGGCGAGGGTGGGGGTCCTGGCGAGGATGGGTGTCCTGGCGAGGGTGGGGGGTCCTGGCGAGGATGGGTGTCCTGGCGAGGGTGGGGGTCCTGGCGAGGATGGGTGTCCTGGCGAGGGTGGGTGTCCTGGCGAGGGTGGGGGTCCTGGCGAGGATGGGTGTCCTGGCGAGGGTGGGGGTCCTGGCGCCGATGTTTGGCCCGGTGAGGGTGGTGGCCCCGGTGAGGGTGGGGGTCTGGCTGAGCTGGGGCGTCCCTGCGATTTGGGTGCCTGAGTCTTTGCTCCCCTATGAGAATCAAACAAAAGGTATACTTTTAGCGCACAGACGGTAAACATTGCTTTGCGGTGGTGTACAATTGTCTGTTTATATCAAGAGATCTAAGTTCAAGACATGATGAAATTTCCCTTTTAATAAAACAGAAAGAATTAACCTTTCTTGACCAAAATTCTCTGATGTCGCACACTAGTGCTCCTGAATCCAGCTGTGTAAAAAGCTGTTGAATGCCCTCTCCTTACATTCCAATTTACTATATTTTGACCATTCTGAAGAATGGACGTATTTACGAAAAGAAACATTCCCATTCTGAACTCTCAACATTTGACATTCGGAACATCCAGAAATAACGACAGTTTACAAGTATCGTTGGTTCTGAATTATGAAATGTTGAGAGTTCAGAATGGACGTATTTACGAAAAGAAACATTCGTAAATACGTCCATTCTGAACTCTCAACAGTTGATAATTCAGAACATCCAGAACCAACGATACTTGGAAACTGTCGTTATTTGTGAATGTTCCGAATGTCAAATGTTGAGAGTTCAGAATGGACGTATTTACGAAAAGAAACATTCGTAAATACGTCCATTCTGAACTCTCAACAGTTGATAATTCAGAACATCCAGAACCAACGATACTTGGAAACTGTCGTTATTTGTGAATGTTCCGAATGTCAAATGTTGAGAGTTCAGAATGGACGTATTTACGAAAAGAAACATTCGTAAATACGTCCATTCTGAACTCTCAACAGTTGATAATTCAGAACATCCACAACCAACGATACTTGGAAACTGTCGTTATTTGTGAATGTTCCGAATGTCAACTGTTGAGAGTTCAGAATGGACGTATTTACGAATGTTTCTTTCGTAAATACGTCCATTCTGAACTCTCAACATTTGACATTCGGAACATTCACAAATAACGACAGTTTCCAAGTATCGTTGGTTCTGGATGTTCTGAATTATCAACTGTTGAGAGTTCAGAATGGACGTATTTACGAATGTTTCTTTTCGTAAATACGTCCATTCTGAACTCTCAACATTTGACATTCGGAACATCCCGAAATAACATTACTAAATATACACAAAAAATGCAAAGCTGAAAAAAATAACATGGAATTAAATCAAAAATATACTGTCAGTGCACATATTCATCAACAATCACGTATTAAATATCAAAACATCGCATTTTCTAAAACAGCCACGCATTTACAAAACAGCCACCGTACGAACGATGACACACACATACGAACGGCAATAGACTTATGTACGCCAGGTACTTACTATTTTTCAGCGCCTTTTTAATTTTCAGAAACTGGTCCGGCTCCCTGGTCTTGATGTCCGACCATCGTTTGCGAAGCTGGTCTTTGGACCGATGGACCCCGAACTTCTCCTCCAGCCTTCTCACGACTTTGGTGAGGATTCTGTCCTTCACCATGTTGGGGTGCAGGTATGGCCCATGCTTGCCATCGTAGTCGTCCTTGACCAGAATCCGCACCATCTCCACCATTTCCTCAAAGGCCATGTTTGTGGCCTTAAACCTCCTCCTCGCATGTTGTTCTTCCGCCATATTTACTCCGACTACGCAACGAGGGGATAAGGGGCGGGGAATAGCCGAGAAAAGGAACGTCGGGGGCGGGCGACGCAAGCGGTGGTTCGCGCACGCGTAATGGTATATCCATGCTTAACGCGCGGCCTATAGAAATTTACGAACAGAAGATACGAAGGAATACACTACATACACGATATAAATGTTGACGCACTGAAATTCTCTTTTTACGGAGTCTTTTCTCTTTTTACGAAGTCTTTGTATGTAAATGAAAGAAGCTAAATATTTATGAATGAATATATTCGGGACATGAAGAAAGCAAAAAATTAACGTCGATGGGACACTAATGTTAATTAGTAATAACGATGCTTTGCTGAATGTGTATGGTCAAGGCTTGACGTCATGACGCTTGGAGGGCGGAGGGTCACGCATACGCCGTGTATAAAGCACGAACGTGTGGTGCAATGTACCGTTCTGGCGGGAGACGAACGCAAGCCGACGCTAAACGACGCAAGCCGACGCAATACGACGCAGTACGAAGGTAGACACGGACGAAAGGTACATTTTATTAATTTCTCTTTACCGCTGGTACTTTCAAATGATTGTCTTTTGCTTTGAAGATGTAATTTAGTACTCGGACTGTTGTTAAATATAGTAAACATGCGCAAACACCCACCTTGAAACACACACCTGCAGGTTACCTGCACTGAGCTGTATAGAGTTTGGTTAATACTAGGCTTGTACAATTCGTTTCGGAACGAATCGAAGTTCGGACGAATTTGGCAGCTTTCCGACAAACGAATGCATCAGAATGTCTAACTAAAAGGAAGGCATTTCCAAATATACGAAATAAATTCTATCGTTTATAACGAATGAATTCGATAGGATTTGAGATTCTGTCTAACGAATATTGTATACTATTACTAACTAGTTTTATAAAAACGTAGTAACTTTAATTAACGAATACAACCTAACGAAATTAGCTATTTTGAAGATAACAATGTACACAAACTTTTTTTTTTTTTTGGAACAAGTCTAGTAATTACATGTGGCTTTGCTGCACTATAAAGTACAGATAATCTGCAGGTAAGTCACAGGTGCACGTGGCACATCATAGTGAAAGCAGCCTTAGGACCCAATCGGACCCTCCATGCACCCTCTATGTCCCTTTACCCCTGCTTACCTTCAATCAGATACGCCAAAAAAATAAGGGGAAACGTCCCCTCCTGACAGATTGAATTGGAGGGCCCATAGAGTAGCATGGGCTGTGTCCATATCCATTCGCCATATGTGGGGTAGATCCAAACCTGTCATCTGTCCATTACAATTATTTTGGCCCATGACCAGTTACCAAGTTGCTTCGATGGTCCTCGCTCTTTAAAAGGTTGGGCACCCCTGGCTTAAATAAATGCCCATATTGTGAGCAGCTTCTGAACTATACGCCACCCATTATGGTTTGTTTTTTACTGTTTTGCAGCAATCCAAACGATGAAATCAAAATTGAATTCACCCGAATTTATTGCTCAATTTATTGAGAAGTATAGGGAGCTCACCTGTCTCTGGCAAGTAAAAAATAAAGAATACTCTGACAAAAATAAAAGGATGGCAGCATGGCTACAACTTGTGGAGTTGGCGAAAACCGTATACCCCCGAGCAACCGACACTATGGTAAAAAACAAAATTGGTGCCCTCAGAAGTGTCCACAAAAGGGAACTCAAGAGAATTGAGGAATCCAAGCGTTCTGGAGCAGGAACTGAAGAGGTGTATGTTCCGAAGTTATGGTACTTCAATAGCCTTGCTTTTTTAAAAGACCAAACGGTCCCAAGAAAATCCCTGTCAACTTTACCATCAGCATCAGCTGACGTCAGCGATACTGAGCAGGATCTTACACAGGATGAAGAAGAGGAGGAGCTCAGCTTGACCCAGGTATAGCATTGTTTAAAATCTTGCCATCTCTCTCTCTCTCTCTCTCTCTCTCTCTCTCTCTCTCTCTCTCTCTCTCTCTCTCTCTCTCTATCTATCTATCTATCTATCTATCTATATATATATCTTAGATATGTTGCTAATTAGATGCTAGTATGCCTAATAATTAGTTGTGTTTCCAAAAAAAGTTACATATCAATGGACAAGTAGTGGCCATAAAGTTTTGCAACAAGAATGAGAAATGATGGAGTCAAATTGATAGTCTTTAATAATTGGACACATTCAAAATTAGAAAAGTAAAGAGATGAAAGGTTTGTGATTGATGACCACAAATTAAAATCATGTTGTTTTTTCACAAAGGAGGAACTTCTGAGCCAAGACGAGGCTGGGCCCAGCAGCCAACCAAGCACAGAGTGCAGAATCCCTCTCCTGCGCCCTCCCAAGAAAAGAGCCAGGAAGAGCCAACACCTGGATGAGGCCACAGCTGACTTCCTGGCTAGGGCTACATCAGTCATAACGACAGCACCCGATAGTGCTGAAGGGATTGGCTGTTTTACAGCCAATAAGCTGAGAGAAATTGACCCAGACCAAAGGGAGCTATGTGAAGGGATCATCATACAGCTATTCAGCAAGGCCAGGAAACGAGAGCTCACCTCAAACTCGCACGTCTGCAATTTGGAACACACAACTTTACCTCCTCCACAGCAACCCTACCCACCTCAGCAACCCTACCCACCTCAGCAACCCTACCCACCTCAGCAACCCTACCCACCTCAGCAACCCTACCCACCTCAGCAAGCACAGCCACCTCAGCAGCATGGTGGTCAGTGGCAAAATCAGCCGCAAGATGCCCAACAAGGCCAGTGGTCTGGGGAGTTTAGGGGCTACTAATTTTGCATATTTTTTGTGGTTTAAAGTATGATTTAATAGGCTATATTTGTTTGTTGGTTTTGGGTGTACTATTTTCTGTTTATATTTTTAATTTTTTAGTTCAAATTTGGTGGACAGAAAATATGTCTTGATTAATTTACTTAATTTTTTTATGTTGTGAATTAACAATAAATAATATGTTCAAAATATGTTTAACGTTTGTTATTGATAATCATTAGAACACAAATCCAATGTAAAATATGTATGTTCGTTCTTTGTAGGTATCACCAACAAATCCGATGCAATCTAAAAACATTAAAAATGCAAAGAATGTGCACTGCATTTAGCAAATTCGGAATTTCACACATCACGAATGTGCTATCTAGTTAACGAACGCTAGGTTTACAAGACCAACCTCTTCATGCTGGTCCTTCCTCCCGAGCATGCGTGTTTGCACTTTGGACAAAAGTCAGTTGGTTTTGTGTACACACGGTCGGACTTTGGTCCTTCGGACTTTTGTTGGCAGAAAGTTGGTCCGTTCGCACAGCCAACAAAAGTCCGATGCAACCTGGAAAAAGTTGGTCCGATGGAGCGTACACACGATGTTGGTCCAAACCAGCTAATTTGCATGTTGGTTGTCAAAAAGTCCGAACGTGTGTACGGGCCTTTAGGAAACATAGTAGAGTATGAGTAGATTGTAATAAACAGTACATTTGTTATGTGAAAATCACACAGTAAAAGTTGCTGGACAAAAATTACATCCAAGTTGGTTGTCAAAAAGTCCGAACGTGTGTACTCTCTGTCCTTTACTTAGACCAGAATAATTTGTAGGTTTATTGTAGCCTTTAACGGTCTCCCTGCAGGTGTTATTTCCCTAGTATTTCCATGCCTTGTTCTGCACTGTGTCTTTGTATGGAGGTGACTATCTGGGTAGAGACCAGACTTTGCTTCCTTATAGCCTCCAGCAAGGAAAACAGTGAGCAGCAGAGCAGTGACATGACTAAATATCACACTAAATTTTCTTAGGCAGCAGGGCCTTAGATTGCTCCTGCAGATATACAGGCATAAGGCTGTAGGCACGGGAGTACCTTGGCAGAGCCATATGGGCCACAAGTGCACTGCTACTTTTCAGAAGGGATTTCAGCGAAAAGGTACATTTTTCAGGGTAGTTTAGGCACATTTATGTGTATGTATATGATGACGTCAAATGTGACTAAACACAATGGTTGGAGTTTTGAGCAAACTGGATTAGAGAAAGCTGACTGCAGACTATTGAATCTTTGCCCATTGATTGAAACACACAGCCTTTTTCCAGGGCAGCAGCACCACTTTACTGAGCATTTGACATGCAATTCTTTTACGAAGGTGTGATTTTATTGCTTTTTTAATAAATAATTCAGCAACGAGCACTATGTTTTTCTCTGTTTTCCTTAAGTTTGAATGGTGACACTGTTCCTATTAGGCTGGGTCTGCTTGTTGCCGGGTTGAGCACTTTGAAGGCTTGCTGAGGACAGTCTTGTCGAGAGTTACATTATTAATGGTTTACCAGCAATAACGTTATTTACCAATACCTACTTAGAATTTGTGTTTTTTAAATACGCACAAAATATGACCTTTGTGGTAAGGGTCATGCATTTAACGTGAGTGGATTTTAAAAGGGGAACAAAAGATGGAAGCTTTCTGTGAACACACATTTCTTCACTGACTGCAATGTTTTTAGACTGATTCATGGGCTTGCACTGATATTTTTAGTGTCCCGTTTATCACATTATTTGCCTAAGAATTTGGTTATGGATATTTTTTACCACTTCACATTCAATTTATACCATTACATTGGCGTGTCCAATATTTTTTCCCATTTGATGGTTTTATTTAATTTTGCATGCAAAAGTAATTTAGATTTTTATTATTAGCGCATCACATATATATAAATATTCAAAGTGTGTGTAAACAATAAATGTATTATTTTTTCGCCTTTTGGTCTGCTTACTATACCATTGCAAGTGTTTTGTAATACATGATCTAAAAAGTGCAAAAATACCTGTTTATTTTGGCAGAAACTTTTTAAGCTAGCAATTTCATGTGTATTCTTCATATGCACAAGGAGGATTTATGGAGAATGGGGGATAAGGGGGACATAAAAAGTGGTCTGTGCTCTTTAATCCATCAGAATTTAAGTAGGTAGGGTTGACACTGTATGATTAGGAAATCAGAGCCGTGTTGTTATATCCAAAAAGGACATACTATATGTTTGACTCATCAACAATTTTTTTCTTCACTTGAGGGATGTTTACAGGTTATAAAACAGGAAAATGTGCATGTATTCCAGAAATGAAGGGGATAGAAGCATCATCCACACTGACAATGACATACCTGCGATAATATGCATTTATATAGGATAGTTCTAAATGCATTTAAATGTATGTATTCATTTCAATGGTATAATTCTCACTTTGCATTTAGATCCACTCAAAGGTGTTTTACCTGCGTTTAGAAAAAAATAGAATTCTGTGAGTTAAGGGTTTAATTAGATACTCTATAAAACAAAAGAAAAATTCACTGCATGGCAGAAAATTATGAAGTTTAACAGCAGCACTCTAATGCCGCGTACACACGATCGGAATTCTCGTCGGAAAAAAACTCTGACGGTTTGTCCGTCGGAATTCCGACGGAATTCCGCTCAAGCTGTGTTGCCTACACACGATCACACCAAATTCCGACGGTCAATAACACAGCGGCATAAAACACATTTGACAGCACTATAAAAGGGAAGTTTAATGCTTCCGAGCATGCGTCGAATTGTTTCCGAGCATGCGTCGGAATTTTGCGTGTCGGAATTGCATACACACGACCGGAAAATCCGATAGAAAGGTTTTCCGTTGGAAAAAGGTTCTCAATTCAAAGTCTGACGGAAATTCCGACAGAAAAAGACTGTTGGGCATACACACGGTCGGAAAATCCGATGAAAAGCTCCCATCGGACTGTATCCATCGGAAATTCCGACCGTGTGTACGCCGCATTAATGTATGGGATACTAGATAAAAGCTATGCAATCATAATAAAATGCGCTATTACTTTAAATATCTGTCATCAAAATCAAAGCGCAATCATTTCAAGTAAAACAATCCAATAAAAACATCACCATATGCAAAAATTATGAGCAATTTCTCACATATACTGTATGTGAGAAGTATACAGGCTGTGGTCAAGGTTCCTAAATAAGGGTTTGTGCTTAAATTTAATGGCACACAGACTATTTGACAGATTATACCAATTTAGGTAAATGTAACACAATTATTTTGGGGATAGTCGCATGACCTGAAAGGTCTTGCTAACAGAGCCACTGAATTGCCTCAAATGCATTGTGTGATGCAAGTACCTCAAGAATTATCTCTATTGGCCACTGAGGCTTGCATGAGAGTGTAGAAGACCCCCATGTTAAAGAAAAGTTGAGTTTTGGTATCTTGTAGTGATTGTCTCCACTGCCAACTAATGCTCTTGCTTTTGACAGTTTAATAGGTTAGCTTTAGGAGTCAAGGGTTTCATTTTGACTTCAACCTGTGTGCAGCTTAGAACTGGGATTCAATTGGATCCCAAAATAAAAAGAGATTGATTTAAAGCGGTTCTGCACCCATTTCATTTAGTAAATCTCTTTGCCTTCCAAATCAGGCAAAGAGTACTAAATGAAATGTTTTTTTTTTTTTTTTTTTTTTACTTACCTTGTAATTGATGACTTCCGGTCTTCTCTCTCTTCGGCGGCGGGCAGGGTCTCTGCGTCGATCGTCGTCACGCCGCACTGTCTCCTGGGATCTGGTGTCATTGATCCCAGGAGTCAGTGCGGGCATCTTCCGAAATCTCGCGAGATTTCGGCCACATCTTCCGAAATCTCGTGAGATGTCGGCAGATGTGCCGTTACTGCGCACGTGCGAGTAACGGCGGTGCATGCTGGGCCATCTAAAGTGCCTGTGGGGTTTCCCATGCCCACAGGCAAGATGGACCCCAGCAGACAAGAAGAAGACAAGAAGAAGATGAAGATGAAAACCGGCGGCGATCGAGATGGAAGATGGAACAGGTAAGTCCCCCAATTGAGCTATATGCCCTTGGCATATAGCCCAAAAAAAAAAAAAAGAGTGCAGAACCGCTTTAAGGTTAACTATTACCAACAATTCAGAAACAATGATAATTTAAGTATTTTTTTATGTCAGGTTGATTTCACTTTAACCCCTAGGTGCTGACAGTAAGCAAATATGCAACCTCTCAACCGGTGGGCCTTAGCCCCAAGCGGGCGCATATTTGCATACCAAGGAGCCGACACAGCTGTGTCAAGAGCGCACGCCCCGTACGCTTCTGGCACAGTTACCGGCGGCTAACGGAAAGCTCCCAATCATGGCGGTCAAATGATCATAAACCCTGCTCCACCTCTCAAATTCTGAAACTCTTAAAGGGCTGGGAGGTTCCAATGCAAAGAGGTAAATGGCTGTGTTTAACAATACCGACTAATCATAGGTGCTGCAGTATGCTGTTTTTATCTACCATACCATCTGTAATGTACAGTATCTCACAAAAATTAGTACACCCCTTACATTTTTGTAAATATTTTATTATATCTTTTCATGTGACAACACTGAAGAAATTACACTTTGCTACAATGTAAAGTAGTGAGTGTACAGCTTGTATAACAGTGTAAATTTGCTGTCTCCTCAAAATAACCCAACACACAGCCATTAATGTCTAAACCGCTGGAAACAAAAGTGAGTACACCGCTAAGTGAAAATGTCCAAATTGGGCCCAACGTGTCAATATTTTGTGTGGCCACCATTATTTTTAAGCACTGCCTTAACCCTCTTGGGCATGGAGTTCACCAGAGCTTCACAGGTTGCCACTGGAGTCCTCTTCCACTCCTCCATGATGACACCGTGGAGCTGGTGGATGTTAGAGACCTTGCGCTCCTCCAAATTCCATTTGAGGATGCCCCACAGATGCTCAATAGGGTTTAGGTCTGGAGACATGCTCGCCAGTCCATCTTCTTTACCCTCAGCTTCTTTAGCAAGGCAGTGGTCGTCTTGGAGGTGTGTTTATGGTTGTTATCATGTTGGAATACTGCCCTGTGGCCCAGTCTGCAAAGGGAGGGGATCATGCTCTGCTTCAGTATGTCACAGTACATTAGAATTCATGGTTCCCAATGGCAGCAGCACTAATGCAACCCCAGACCATGACACTCCCGCCACCATGCTTGACTGTAGGCAAGGCACACTTGTCTTTGTACTCCTCACCTGGTTGCCACCACACACGCTTGACATCATCTGAACAAAATACGTTTAGCTTGGTCTCATCAGACCACATGACATGGTTCCAGTAATCCATGTCCTTAGTCTGCTTGTCTACAGAAAACAGTTTGCGGGCTTTCTTCTGCATCATCTTTTGAAGAGGCTTCCTTCTGGGATGACAGACCAATTTGATGCAGTGTGCGGCGTATGGTCTGAGCACTGACAGGCTGACCCCCCACCCCACCCCTTCAACCTCTGCAGCAATGCTGGCAGCAATCATATGTCTATTTCCCAAAGACAACGGATATGACGCTGAGCACGTGCACTCAACTTCTTTGGTCAACCATGGCGCGGCCTATTCTGAGTGGAACCTGTCCTGTTAAACTGATGTATGGTCTTGGCCACCATGCTGCAGCTCAGTTTCCAGGTCTTGGCAATCTTCTTATAGCCTAGGCCATGTTTATGTAGAACAACAATTCTTTGTTTCAGATCCTCAGAGAGTTCTTTGCCATGAGGTGCCATGTTGAACTTCCAGTGACCAGTATGAGAGAGTGATAACACAAAATTGAACACACCTGCTCCCCATTCACACCTGAGACCCTGTAGCACTAATGAGTCACATGACACCAGGGAGGGAAAATGGCTAATTGGGCTCAATTTGGACATTTTCACTTAGGGGTGTACTCACTTTTGTTGCCAGCGGTTTAGACATTAAAAATAAAAAATTATAAAAAATTATAAAAAAATATATTAAAGTATTTACAAAAATGTGAGGGGTGTACTCACTTTTGTGAGATACTGCACCAGGTTGGTACATAAGGAAAAAGATTTCTGCACACCAAGGAAACATAGGGAGGAATGCTGAATGTTCCATGATGCTAAGTGAGTATGGTTTTAAATCTTGTGGTTTTTATAGCCTTGATGACCTTGGCAATTGCTCAGACCTCACACATTCTGTCTCAAAATTAAAACACTAGATCACACATTGGGTCAAAAATAAACCTAATTCTATCATGAAAGCAATGTACTGTATTTATGATATATTTCTACAGGGATAATTATTTTCTGAAAAAAAAATAAACTTTTTCTACCTGCAGTTGATAAGCTGTACGATTCTACGTACATTACATTCAATTGATTTAAAATACTACTTGGCTAAGTACTTGTTTACAGTTGCTACCTCAATCACTCCTTATCCACTTGACATTTGAAAGGTTTTACCCCTTTCATGACCAGAGCATTTTTTGCTATTCAGCACTGCGCTACTTTAATTGGCAATTGCGTGGTCATGCAACATGTGGTCATATGTACGCAAATAAGTTTTATCATTTTTTTACACAAATAGAGCTTTCTTTTATTTAATCCCCACAGTTTTTATTTTTTAATTTTTTTGCTATGTAAAGGGATGGAAAATTTTAAAAGAAAAAACAATATTTTCTACTCTGTTATAAAACCAATAAATTAAATATCACTAAATGTATATTAATTGGCCCCTTTTTGGAAACTAGATAGTCCAAGGTATTCAGTAAGAGGCATGGAAAGTTTTTTTTAAGTCATTTTTTGTCAGAATTGTTTGGAAAATGAAGAAATTATTATTATTATTTTTTTTTTTTTACATACTGTCACCAGTTCAATACAGCATCATTATATGACTTATGTGGCAGTGATCAGGGATACAGACTGGTAAAAGTATGCAAAAAAAATAATAATAATAATTCTTATTCAATTTTTTAAACATTTGTTTTCTTGTTTTTAAGATTTTTTTTTTTTTTTTTTACACCCTGTAATCAGAGTAGTTCAGTATCACCATAGTGACACTGTACTGATCTGGGGGAGTGATCAGGTATTTTTATTTTATACTATTACTGCTTATAACAGTGATTATTACTGTTTTAAGAAATAGTATTAGCTGTCATGAATGGCTTTCATGACAGCTTGTGACCTGTGATTGGCTACAGCTACTCACATGGTACAAGGTGTTGTGATTAGCCCAGGTACCATGTGATAGCTGTGGACCAATCACAGGACCCCAATAGTAAGCAAAAAAGTCCTGAATGGAAGCCATTCAGGACTGTTTTGTTTGCATTGTAATCATGTACTCACCATGACCAATTATAGCGAGCACTGTGATCCGCTGTGTCAGGGACGATGACATTACTGCCACAAACTCTGCCCAACGCATTTCTTCTCAGACATTGTCCGAGATAGAGACTGGCCAGGAACAACAAAAGCACCACTTAAATAGCCAAAGGGGTATCAGAGCCACAGGGATGCATGATCTCAAATTAAAAGTAAAACATACTTGATCGTCTTCTGGCCACCTCAATAGGTAAATTTAACATTAGAGGTTCAAAAATAATGTAAACAAATACAATAAAAAAAGTTTTTAAAACAAAATATATTAAGTATCCATGTCCTCTGGTGGCTAGGACAAAAATGATATAAAATTACATTGAATATGGGAACAGATCTAGCTGCCCCCCAGTGGCTGAAAAATATTACACATCAAATTAATCGACAGAATAGATGGCTTACTATACCATAATAAAAATAAACTAAAAATGTCATATATGTTTCTCTGAGGCTTCAAACCATCATATATGGTACAGTATGAAAGAAAATAAAAAAACACAAACATAAAATGCTGTATCTCATAAAATAAAGTACATTGGCAAGAAAAAATTATTAAAATTGAATGAACAAAATAACAGCTGGAGTTTAATTAAGATTACAAAAACTATAGCTGCTGACTTTTAACAAACAGCCACTTGCCTGTTCCACAATCCAGCACTGTGCTTGGCTCAGCTGTTTTTACCCTATGTCCTTTCTCCACGGCGCCGGCATCTTTACTATGGGCAACCGGCTGTGTTAGCCTGCGGCTTCGCAGCCAGGTGCCCACTGTGCACTTGCGAGTGGCGCTGCACACTGTGAATGGTTTCCACAGTCTTCTGCGACCTGTCAGGTGTCCCAGAAAACTGCAGGATGGAGGGGGGTCAGAGTGGAAGTGGGAGCAGGTACCTGTCAAAATCAGGTACCTGCTCTCCTACTTCTCCCCAAAAGCTCTATTTTTGGGGGGAAATCCGCTTTAAGGTCATCACAGAGGACAAGGGGGCACTCTTTGCGTCTGGAGGAAAAGAGATTTAATATCCAAATACGGAATGTCTTCTTCACAGTAAGATCTGTGTAAATACAGAATAGACTCCCTCCAGAGCTGGTTATGGCTAGCTCAGTAGTTTGTTTTTAAAAAGGCCTGGAATATTTCCTAAATGTACATAATATAACTGGATACTAATATTTCTAGGTAAAGTTGATCCAGGGAATAGCTTTTTTGATTGATTTTGATTTGTGTGTGTTTTTTTTTTTTGTTTTCTTTTTTTTTCTTTCTCTCTGTAGGTTGAACTAGATGGACCTAAACCAGATTAACTTTTAACCAAACATAAACGTTTCAGGGGGGTCTATCTACCACATTTTTTTTACTTTGGAGGTATTTATTCTTGTGTCTATAGGATCAGAAGTGAAGGTAACTTTCTCCAATGGGACACAGCAACAAACAAAAAAAAGCCCAGCAGTGGTTTTAACCATTGATCTAAAAAGAAAAAAGAAAAAAAGTTTAGCTATAGATATACAAAACATTTGTCTATCAAAGACTTTTAATAGGCATATACAGTTTATATAAATATATATATTTTTTTAAACGATGCATTCTTTATCTTAGAAAAATAAACATGTTTCTCAAAAGAAGGTTGAAAAACCAGATGACTCAAATAAAGTTTAGACCCTGGAGCCTTTGCTTTTGTTGTCAAATTTCATTAGTGTTGCAGTGTACATCCTGCTAGTTCACCTGAATAACTGCACTTGTTATAACAGCAATGACAGATAGGTCTAGTCAGGTAGCACTAGAACAGGTGTAGCTGTAAGCACTTGCCAAATGATGATTGACAAACTCAAAATAAACTGACTTGAACACATTTTAATTGACAGGTTAATAAAGCTAATTCTGTGCTATGTTCTCTGTGACAGCACAGCTGAAACATCTTCATATGCACAGATTGGCATTAGTCATTTATCAATCATTTACCATTAATATTATTTGACCATTGGCATGTGTCTTTTTCTATTTTTCTATTCTTCCAGTTGGTAACAAGACCACACACAGTGGCAAATGGATTTAAAGTAACCCTACATTGAAACATCACTAGATCATTGGCCCTTGTTATGCCTTGGAGAGTGATAATGGGTGCTTCAGACACATGTTAGAAATGTCCTATTCTTTGCTTTTCAATGGAGCAGCAGAATGTGTTAAAGCTGTATTTTAGGTATAGTAATTTTTTGCATAGTTACATAGGTCCAACTTGGACCATTGTAAGCATGCATGTGCCATATCTATGGAATCCCGTGGAAGTTGGAAATCACTGTAGTAGGCTCCTCTAATACAATGATCTCCTTTAGCTAACAGACCCTGTGCCGAGAGGCTTTCCTTCTGTTTATTGATTTCCATGTTCTATATGGATTCCACAGGTATGGTGCATTCATACTGATATTGATCTTGGCTGGACTAATGAACCAATGTAAACATTGCCATATCTAATTTCAGCTTATAGGTACCACACTGTGTACCACAGAATGATGGCTTATCTTTCAGCCAAATGTTCTCAAGGAGATCTCTTCCCCATTAAGGCTACCCTTAGATACAGTCTGCGAGCTGCTGAAGGTCAAATTAGGGAGTTAAACTGTTAAAGAGAAACTTCAGTTTGACTTTTTTTTTAAGTCAGCAGCTACAAATATTATGGCTACTGACTTTAAAAAATCAGACACTTACCAGTGCCTGGGGTCCAGTGCTCTCTTTCCAGAGCTGGAACCCCACTGTTGCATGTGTATGCATGAGCTTATGCAGCATTTTGTGAATGGTCCTGCAGCCACCATGTAACATGTCCTGGGAGCATGCGGGAGAGAAGGGTGTGCAAAAAGAACATCATCCTCACCTAGTAAAGGATTGCGAAAGTGAAAGTATGTTCCAATCTGTATCGCGCCGTCACGCCAACCTTGATCCGCCCCTTCTTTCTGCCGTTCGGGCCCTTTTCCCTGGCTGCCAATCACAGCCGAGGGTCTGGGGACCGCCTCCCACCCCAGCTTGGGAATCCTCAGCAATGGGCAATGGCTCTGGGGACGTACTTGCTGGTTTATAGCATGTGCCCCCTCGGCCCATCATCGGACAAATGAGCCCGCCCCCATTCCTCCGGATCCCTTGGTTGATGTATTTGGATTTTACTAATGGGCAATCATAAATGCCCCACAATGACATAGTGTTCCTGCAGAAGTTTATTCACATGTTGCATATGTAATATCAATGTTTACCCAACATTACTTCACAATGTTGTTAATTCTGTAATACTCACATGCTTTGTGTGCTGCTTTAAAAGCCCTGATGAAGCAGGATTTCCCACGAAAACGCATAGGCCATATCCTTGACATCTTACACCAGGACCTGCACATCTTGGATCAACGAAACAGTAAACTGTACTTTTTCCCAGACTGTAATACGTTTTAAAGTCCCCAACCACGGATGGCAAATATATTCTTTTAAAGATGTGCAGGACTGATGCAGCACCTACAATTGACTCAGGTGACTAATCAATTGAAATAGGAACCACAGCTTGTAAATTTAATAGAAACGTGACAGTGACAGGTGTCAAATGCAATCATAAACTGCACTAACAGATCAGGGTAATGTCTCCAAACATGGACTTGGTGCCATGTTGCTGCAAGAAGGTAAACCAGTTATTTCTGGTTCTACTTCTCTAGTGGAAATTGAGATCATGCCTTAAAATATTTGTATATCGCTATCATATCTTCTCTTAAGCCTCTCTTCTCCAGGGAGAATATGTTTAATGTTTGTAAATGTTCCTCATAACGGAGATCCTCCAGCCCTTTTATTAGTTTTGTAGCTCTTCTCTGGACTTTTTCCAGTTTCAGCACATCCCTTATGAGGAATGGAGACCAGAACTGGACTGCATACTCAAGGTGTGGCCGAACCAGAGTTTTGTACAGTGGTATAATTATAGTTTTACCTTTTGAGTAGGTCAGAGTTAATCAAACCACACACTTCACTGCTTTCAGTTCATAGGGAAGTGAGTTAGTTATATGTGAGTTATATAAAGTAAAGGAAATCAATCTATTGGAAATGCTAGATTCGCAAATGCACCATCAGATACCAGTAATAGTCAGATACAACAACAAAAATTAAAGATGTATAGTTATTAATATGCAGTTACTCCTATTGGTAGGCACTGCATCTGCCTGTCTATGTTGCATTGCATATTTAATTGTACTTAGATGATGATCATCACTAAACAGTGCAAACAAGATGCAATATATCCATAATACTGTTTCTGAATAGCATTTGTTCTTTCTCTAGCTATGGCCCTCTTATCCCTTTACTTTACTTATCTGTACAGCGATGTGATTATGAGAAACCGAGCAATAGTGATTAGCAATACATTTGGGCATAAGGTAACTCCTTTGCTGAGCTGTGCTCTTGATGTGTGCGTTGTATGTAATGTAAAAACTGTCATGAATGGCTAGCCAAAGGAGTGCTTGGGATGAATAGGTGAATCTGCAAAACCCAATAATGTCAAAATGTTACATACTTTAGAGTATTTTAGGGTTTGTCTCAACAGTAAATGGTTAGGGAATAGGTAACATTGCATGCCTGTCCTCTTCTTGGTAGATGGTGGTCAATAAAAATATAAAACTGGCATATTTGAACTAATTCTTTTTTCTCTGCTGAGTCATTATTCCAAGTCACTATCATGCGTCATTGCCTATACGTGCACAGTTGAACTTTCCTAAACATTTTACATGTTTTTCATGAATGGGTTTGTATGGTCTATAACCCTTCATGGTAGAAAAAATCAGCAAATATTTCACAACGTAAAAGATTTCTTTTTTCCATGGCTAACTGCCAAAATCATATTGTTGTTTAACAAATACAAAATAATTGTCTGAAATTTGTCTTAGTAGTTGGAAATGAGCCATGTAGAGTATACATCCTCTTGTGCTTTCTTTAGACTTTGACAAAAAGTGAAAGAAATGAGAGAAATGAGCATGAAACTTGAGTTTTGTTTACATAAGCACTATACAATGAACTTCTCTAAACTCAAGAAATTCAACATAGCACATGTGTCTTCCCAAGCTACATAAAGCCCAGCTCCAGCTAAAATCTTTTATTTCATTTGGGATAAAGAGGGGGAAGGGGTAGAGTCCCAACCATATTTATTTTTTCCCATGTGGCCACACAAAAAATAAAATAAAAATGTGATTAAAAATGAACTCTCCAACATTCTTTTAAACCTAAAAAAAAGTTGGCTATAAACTAATTAAAGAATTTCAGTTGCATGTGCTCCCAATGCCAAAGGATGGTATTTCCCAGACTGACCTGCATAGATGTCAATAGGATGTCCATAAACAGGTTAACAGCTCTTCCATTTAATACAAACATGTCTGGGCTTTGCATGCACAGGTGGCATGATACAAGACTGAGAAGATCCTGTACAGAAGACATGTCAATCAGTTCAGGGAGCACAGCAAAGATCTCCGATGAGCTGTGGTTTAAGCAAATATAATCCTATAAGTAAAATAACCTATTGCCTGAACTCCCCACATGGGCAGACGACAGTCTAACAGACTTATCCTTTAAGCCATTATAGGAAAATGTTGGATAAATTATCTGAGTATTGGGTAAAATACAAAAAGATGAACATTTCTGTCATTAGCTATTATGATTAATTATATGGATATTTTACATGCATTTGTATTGTGTTTTAGTTTATACTGGAATGAGTATGCATGTTGCTTCCAAACATGGTTATTTTTTCCTCTGTTACATGATTAGGTTGAAAGTTCAAATCCTCTGGAAATAACTGCATGTTCTGCTTAGGGGCCTAGAGAGAATATTCAACTGAATAAGCATAATGTCATATGGCATTTACTGCTTCCCTGGCAGTTTATATCTAAAAGGTTTGTAAGTGTCAAGAAATGTTTTATCCTTGGACTTATGCTTTAACTGATTACTTCTGAAGACACTGATTAAACTAGAAAGCAGTTATGTCAATGGTGGTATGGAATATTGATTTATTAACTGTGCTCTATGTTTAGATGCATGATGTCTTTATTCTGTAGGATTTGTGTTGTGTTATTTACAGCATTCATTTTATTTCAATGATGTATTAATTATAATAAACATTTCTAGAAGTATTTTATTCCCTGCTGCAATATTTTAATTGAGTGCAATAAAGAGGTTTTACGTTTATGTGTGGTGGTTGTTCAGTCAGGACAAACTGTCAACAAGCAGATACAAATATGACTAAGAGGGCACAATGTGAGTCCAGTAGGATAAACCTCAGTTCAAGGGGCAGGTCTTAGGTCCTGACACATCTGCCTGCAGCATGAAAAGCAGAGGTAAGGTTATAGCAGACTTTTTCCAACAGTCTTGCCATACACCTGGAGTCCCATTCTGAACATTTAAGTCTCCAGCGCCATCAGAGTGTCAATCCTGAATGAACCAGAATAGTAAAGTGCAACAAATGACTCCCAAAAAGAGGGGTAGGACAAGTAATAGTAAACAAAATGAAAGGAGAACAGAAAGAAAACAGAGAAACTTTCCTCATGGTAGAACTTGTTTCATCCTGCCTCTGTCCGCCCTCATTCAAAAAGGAGATTGTTAAAAGCATATCCCCATTTTACAAACCTTCTCGAACTTCTCTTGTTTGTCCTGTATGATGCTCAACCGTTCATGGAGCATTATCCAGGAGATATTATTTTTAGTTATTGAAATATTAACCACTGTCAATGTTCATGCTTTAGCTATAGACATTTTTGCTGCTGGAAAGTTAGAAAATATGAGAGCTTTAACATTTAACAGGACCATACAGGCATTCTTGGGAACACTATTATTGGTAATTCTTGTCCAATATTGTTTAGTTTTAGGACAAGGCGTGAAACATTGTTGATATTTTTCCGAATCCTCTGAAACAAGCTAGGGAGGCACCAGGGTAGATCTTAATAATCCTAGCAGGTACAAGATACCAGCGAAAGAGGACTTTGTAGTGAGCTTTGTTTGGAATTACATTATGTATTTGGTAGTCCAAGTGGTCCCGTCCATCTCACTGATCCATTTGTCCGAATCTGTATCCCAAGCAAGAAATGTGATCATTTAGTGGAGATTGCAGAGAATATTTGATACAACACTGAAATACCACCCTTCTGGCCAGCATCTATTCTCAAACACAGACCTTATCTCCTTCTTGATGGATTGTAAGAGGATTTGATACATTCAATAGGTCCCTGAGGGTGTACGCATTTCAAGTGCTGGAGAACAAGTACTCTGAGGTCCACACTCCTTTGTAATTGAGAAAATGTACAATAGAATAAAAGCCTTTGTTTAACCACTATTTAAACTGTTGGGGCTGTAGGAAGAAATGCAGAAATACTAAAATGTGAAGCTACTGGGGGTGTGTAGAGATCTAAGAATGGATCATTTGCAAATATTACATTGACTGTAAAAAATAGAAGAGGATGATGATTTTTGGGTGGTAGCCACATAAGGAGATCTATGGGGTGAGCAGAACTCACTCGAGTTTTGATATTAATATTGTATTTTTATCAATGAATACAATGCTTTCTCTGATTGTCAGAGCTGCAGAGGCAGGTGGATGATGTCACAATTTTTATCTTGGTAATCAGAGGAAGCCCTCTATCCATTGCTAAAAACTACAAGGCTTCTCCCGAATGGTGGAGCATCATTTAGCCCAGCTCTAATTCTGGCAGCAGACAGGAAATCACCTAGACTCTCCTCATTTAAAGACTTACCTGTTTAACGACCGCTCGGACTTACAACAAGCTCTCACTCCTGACTCCTGTTTTACAGGTACTGTTAACTCCAATGATGACACTGATGACTCTGAACCACTAGCACCCTTTGAAGGATTTGATGACTAAAATGTTACTGTACTCTAAATGTCTTCTTATACAGTAATGTATACATTTACTTTTTGGACACTCTGCATCATTGTATTGTACAGTACAGTACAGGATTTTTGTTGTTAATATTTTTGTGTTATGTAATTATGCAAAGTAAAACAACGTTATTAACCACTTGACCACTGGGAAGTTAAACCCCCTTCCTAACCAGACCAATTTTCAGCTTTTGGTGCTCTCACACTTTGAATGACAATTACTCCGTCATGCAACACTGTACCCAAATGAATTTTGTGTCCTTTTTTTCACACAAATAGAGCTTTCTTTTGGTGGTATTTAATCACCGCTGGGTTTTTTATTTTTTGCGCTATAAATCAAAAAATACTGAAAATTCGGTAAAAAAAAAAAAAATTCTTTGTTTCTATTAAAAATTATTGCAGAGTATTGGCGAGTATTGGCGAGTATTGGCGAGTATTGGTGAGTATTAGCAGAGTATTGGCGAGTATTGGCAGAGTATTGGCGAGTATTGGCAAGTATTGGCAAGTATTGGCAGAGTATTACAGTGTTGCACAGTATTGGTAGAGTATTGCACAGTGGTTGCAGAGCATTGCAGTGGTGGCAGAGCATTGCAGTGGTAGCAGAGCATTGCACAGTGGTTGCAGAGCATTGCACAGTGGTTGCAGAGTATTGCACAGTGGTGGCAGAGCATTGCACAGTGGTGGCAGAGCATTGCACAGTGGTGGCAGAGCATTGCACAGTGGTGGCAGAGCATTGCACAGTGGTGGCAGAGCATTGCACAGTGGTGGCAGAGTATTGCACAGTGGTGGCAGTGTATTGACCAGCGCTGTGGGCACTACACATCCAGCCCACAGCGCTGGTCTCGTCTCTCCCCCTCTCCGCTTCTCCCTTCTCTGTACCGATCGGTACAGAGAGGGGAGGGAGGAACCGGCGTCATGACGTGATGCCGGTTTGTGTACATGTGATCCCCCCGTCATTTGACGGAGAGATCACATGGTAAACGGCCGCTATCAGCGGCGGTTTACCGTGATCCGTGATGCGCTGGGTCCTCGGGACCCGGCGGTCACGGATGTTCCCGAGTGCGCGCCCCAGGGGGCGCGCGGGAGCAAGTTTCTGGGAGGACGACCATAGGACGTCCACTTAGAATAAGCCGATCGCGCTGTAGACGTCTTTCGACTATAGCGCGGTCGGCATGTGGTTAAGTTAGAGTTTTGTGTTTGACCTCATCCCCACAACCTTTGCCGGGTGGATGTGGGGGTCTGCAGCCGGGGGGCTTATCGGAATCTGGAAGCCCCCTTTAACAAGGGGACCCCCAGATCCCACCCCCATGTGAATGGGTATCAGCTACATTGTACATTCACCAAAAAAAGTGTCAATATTTTAAAAATGACAGTAGACAATTTGGTACAAGTCCTTTCTTAAAAAAGCAAAAACTGTCCCGCAATGTCCATACATCTACGATGTAAACGGGGACCCCACCCCTTTCTGAGGTTACTTGATGTCATGCAACGTCAGAAGGGGGCGGGGTCACCGTTTACGTGACTGGGTGGCCCTGACCTCGGCTATATAACAGCTGCCATTGCAAAGAGGCATCAGTCAGTGGGAGCCTCCCATGGAGGCAGAGTTTTTTCCATTTCTTTTTTTTTATCGGGGAGTTGGATGCTGTGATCGAAGATGAATGGACATCGTGGGACAGTTTTTTTTTTAAATAAAGGACTTGTCCCAAATTGTCTACTGTCATTTTTAACATTTTGACACTTTTTTGGTGAATGTGTAAGGGTACAATGTACCCGATACCCATTCACATGGGGGGGCGGGATCTGGCGGACCCCTTGTTAAAGGGGGCTGCCAGATTCTGATAAGCCCCCTGCCCGCAGACCCCCCAACCACCGGGCAAGGGTTGTGGGGGTGAGGCCCTTGTCCTCATCAACATGGGGACGACGTGTTTGGGGGGACCCCAAAGCACCTTCCCCATGTTGAGGGCATGTGGCCTGGTACGGTTCCTCTTTTCCTGCAGCCTGTCAGGTTGCATGCTCAGATAAGGGTCTGGTATGGATTTTGGAGGGGACCCCTGCGCCATTTATTTTTCAATTTGGCTTGGGGTTCCCCTTAAAGTCCATACCAGACCTGAAGAGCCTGGTATGGATTTTGGGGGGACCCCCACGCATTTTTTTTTATTTGGGTGCGTAGTTCCCCTTAATATCCATACCAGACCCAAAGGGCCTGGTAATTGACTGGAGAGGGAAGCCATGGAAGCCACGGAACGCCGTTAAAGTCTATGGGACACTAACATGAACAAAAGTGCTAATTTTGAAGGCTTATATGCAAGTTATTGCCATAAAAAGTGTTTGGGGACCTAACTTTGTATCAATGCAAAAAAAGTTTAAAAATGTTTGTTTTTTCAGGAGCAGTGATTTTAATAATGCTTAAAGTGAAACAATAAAAATGAAATATTCCTTTAAATATCATGCCTGAGGGATGTCCTTACTATGCCTGTAAAGTAGCAAATGTTTCCAGTGTTTAGAACAATAGCACAGCAAAATTACATTTCTAAACGAAAAAAATGTCCTTTAAAACTACTCCCGGCTGTAATGTATTGTCAGGTCCCAGCAATATTGCTAAAAATCATTTTAAAAAACAGCATGGGTTCCCATGCGGGGAACCCATGCTGGGGGAACCCATGCTGTTTTTTTAAATGATTTTTAGCAATATTGCTGGGACCTGACAATACATTACAACCTCGAGTAGTTTTAAAGGACATTTTTTTCCTTTAGAAATGTAATTTTGCTGTGCTATTGTTCTAAACACTGGAAAAATGCGCTACTTTACAGGCATACTAATGACACCCCTCAGGCATGCTATTTAAAGGAATATTTCATTTTTATTGTTTCACTTTAAGCATTATTAAAATCACTGCTCCCAAAAAAACAAACATTTTTAAAACTTTTTTTGCATTGATACAAAGTTAGGTCCCCGAACACATTTTATGGCAATAACTTGCATATAAGCCTTCAAAATTAGCACTTTTGTTCATGTTAGTGTCTCATAGACTTTAACATCGTTCCGTGGCTTTCGAATTTGCCCAGAGGTGGGGGACTCGAGTCGCATGACTTGACTCGAGTCAGACTCGAGTCGGCTATTTGAGGACTTGCGACTTGCTTGACAAAATTAAACAAATGACTCGACTTGACTTTGACTTGACACTAATGACTTGTGACTTGACTTTGACTTGGGCCCTATGACTTGGCAAGTCATTACTACCACTAACCATTGCAGTGTAAAAGCCGCGCCTCCTTGTCTGTGATAGGCGGAACCGCGCCTCCTTGTCTGTGATAGGCGGAACACTCAATTTCACAGCAGGCAGTGTTCCGCCTATCACGGACATCCTCTCATCCTCGTCTGTGTTATGAGGATGAGCGGATAGCCGTGATAGGCGGAACACTGAATGCTGGGAAATAAAATGAGTGTTCCGCCTATCACAGACGATGAAGAGGCGCGATTTTGCAATACTGGGGTCTGGAAAGTGGAAACGTGGAATGGCCGCCGGGACGCTGATGGGACGCCGCCGACCAGGTACACCGGCGCTGACAGTATACGGTCGGTGTTGTGCAAATTATTAATTTTTTTTTTTTTTTTACAGCATTATTGTCTAAGTCCAAGGGGTCTGACTCATATAAAAAAAAAAACATTGGCACTAATGAACTGACAATCGTAGGAAAGAAATACACATATTGGAGACAATAGGGGCCATTGTGAATAATTGCCCCTATTGTCTCCAATATGACTATTTCCTATGATTGTCAGTTCATTGATTTACATTGATCCTATGTGAGGTCCTAATGTTTAGTACTATATTTATGATCAGTTGCTGTAGGTGTGCAATTTGCTTATAACCAGCTATGGGGTTGTGCAATTAATGAGTTGGAAGCTGTCCGATAGATCAGTTTAAGTTTATATGGAGGTGCGCAATTATTAACCAGTTTATAACAAGCTGTGGGGGCATGCAATTAATTTGCTTATAATAAGCTATGGGGGTGTGCAATTCATTTATAACCAGATATAGGGTTGTGCAAATATTAATTTTGACTTGGGAGGTATGCAATTGATCAGTTTAAAACCAGCTATGGGGTGTGTGCAATTAATCAGACAGTTTGACTTGGGAGGTGTGCAATGGATCCACTGGTTATTAACTGGCATTGCACACCCCCATAGCTTGTTATAAACTGGTCAATTGCACACCTCCCAGGTCAAACTGATCAATTGCACACCCCCATAGCGGATTATAAATTGATCAATTGCACACCCCCATAGCGGATTATAAAAAATTGGTCCATTGCACACCCCCATACTTGGTTATACACGGATCCATTGCACACCTCCCAACTGATTAATTGCACACACCCCATAGCTGGTTTTAAACTGATCACGAGGACCCCTGGCCCATTCTTAAAACAGCAGTGGTAAACTGGCCACCCTTGCCCTATTTAAATGGCAGCTTCTCAGAAAGGCCCATTGTGCTTCCATTCCCACCAGTCTTTTTTTTGCCGGCCTGTGCCACCCCTTTGTCTGCCCAGCTGCTTTGCCATTACTGATCAGCAGCAGCTGGGGGAACAATGACAGTGGCAGGGTCCGGTGTGCCCCCCTCCAGAGAGTCACAGACAGCCGGGGCAAAACTGGCACAGGAGACTGAAGTATTTGCCCGTCTGACTGCAGGCGTGATCTGCATGCCAGGCAGGGCTCGGTGAGAGAGTAGCTGGCAGAGGCTGGTGCTGAGAGTGTACTATAAGAACGGTAATGTATAGCAAACCCTAGACAACCAAATGGTGGGCAGTAATGTATAGCAACCCCTAGCAACTGAATGGTGAGTTCATTAATAATTGAACATGTTACTTGTTTGTTGCCTAAATACTAAAATTTACACTTAAAACTGTATTTTTTTTTTTAATTTTTGGAAATGCCAGTAAAAACTTGCCTGTGCCAGCCCAGTACATTTTGGGTGTCACGTGTAGCTGTTCTGTCACAGAGGAAGAGAGAGATCTTGTGTCTAAGCTGAAACGCAGATCTCTCTTTTCTTCTAACACATCCATCCCTGCCACAGTTAGAAAGCACTCCCTAGGAGCATACCTAACCCCTTGATCACCCCTAGTGTTAACCCCTCCCCTGCCAGTGTCATTTATACAGTAACAGTGCATTTTCTTTAGCACTAGTCACTGTATTGGATTGGTGTCACTGGTGCCAATAAATAGTTTTGTAAGTAAGCAACACCTTATTTTCTGGCAGTGCCCCTCCCGACACAGTACACTCTGGATCCGCCCCTGAGAGACCAACGCACAAGACAGCTATAATGGAGGGAGCGATTCCAAAAATAATTAAATTTGGATTTAAGGATTATGTTTTAGATGTTGGCGAAAAGAAGAGAACGGCGATGTGCAAGGTCTGCAGCTCAAAAATAAGAGACACGTCAACCACAACATCCAACTTCATCCGTCACTACAAAACCCACAAAGAAAGGTAGGTACAGTAACGTGTATGGGTGGGAGCAGAGTGTATTGTTGTTAAAATCAATAAATCACATAGCTAACTTTATTTTCCATCTCTCTTCTGTTTACTCTATAGATATGAAGAGTACATCCATACCAAAGGGACTTTTGATGCTAGCCAGCCTCAAATCTCACAATTCATCGCACAGGGGACTGTGCAGCTATACCACTGCAACCACCAGCAGCAGAAGGCAATTACAAACTCAATCCTGTCAGACCTCATTATAAACTGCAACATGCCACTGTCCATCATTGAACATCAAAGCTTTCGTCGCTTTTTGTCAATAGTAGACAACAAGTACTCTCCAGTAAGTAGAAGAACAATTACTGGCAAGCTTGACAATCTGGTGGCAGATAGGCAAATGAAGCTGAAAAATGAACTCGCAGCAGTAGATCATCTGTCAGTGACTGTAGATATATGGTCAGACCGCAGGATGAGAGGCTTTCTTGGAGTCACAGTGCACTGGATCAACATTGAGGAAGACCGTCTTCAGTTGAAATCACAGTTGCTTGCGTGCAACCGCTTCAAAGGTCCCCATACAGGGGAAAGAATTTGTGAGGAATTTGAGCGTGTATGTGAAGAGTACAAGATTAAAAAAAAGGTAGACCACATCATCTGTGACAACGCTGCAAACATGAAAAAAGCATTCACTACATGTTTTCCAGGACAGGGAGAAGAAGACGATGACCTTGATGATTCGGACATTTGGAATGACTTGTCAATGGAAGAACAGGAGATGCTTGACAATTATTTGAGTGCAAAAACCCAGACTAGACTTCAATGTTTTGCACACACGCTTCAATTGGTAATAGGTGATGGACTTAAGGAGACTAAATTAGTCAATGCAGCTCTCGCCAAAGCTTCCAGGTTGAGCTCCTTGTTACATACAAGCACCTCTTTCAAGGAAAAATTTGAAGAGGAGTTTGGACAGCGTGGAATCCCTGCCGCTGTTACCACACGCTGGAATTCCACACTGAGGCAATTGAAATCAGTGGTCAGCTGTGACCAGGTTAAACTGACTAGAATTCTTGAAGATGGGGGACACAGAGAGACTGTATTCACAGCTAGAGAGTGGAATCAGATTAAGGAACTCGTGGATGTCCTTCAACCTTTTGGAGAAGCCACAGACCTCTCACAGGGAGAAAAAACTGTGACAATAAGTGCTGTTGTACCCTGTATCCTTTCTCTGAATCACCACTTGGAAAATCATAAAGAGAGCGTGCGCTACCTTGGTGGCTTGATCCGTAGCCTGCAAGAATCACTCAAAAGACGATTCGGTGGGATCTTTGTCAATGTGAGGATGGCAGATGAACACAATGATGTAGCAACCTTACCCTTCTCTGACCCTCTATACCTAAAAGCTGCTCTGCTGGATCCTTCATTTGGCACCATGTGGTTGACCCATGATGTTTTGGCTCCCGAAAATATCAAGGAGGCTGTGTCTGCGATGATAAAAAGTATGTTATGTTTTTGTAATAATCCAATGTAATGCCAGATTGTAGGCTATAAAAGAATGTCAGTATGTTGATATACTCTACTCAGAGGTCTTCAACCCTCTCCTCAGGGATCCCCAGACAGGCCGTGTTTTTGTTTTCACCCTAAAATAACACACCTGTTTCAATTAGTCAACTACTACACATTAAGCCTTTGATTAATCAAATCAGGTGTGTTATTTCATGGGGAAAAACTAAAATATGGCCTGTTTGGGGGACCCCAAGGAGAGGGTTGAAGACCTATGCACTAGATTGTCATGATCTGGTTGCTTTTGATATTTCAGTTGTGTTGTGACCATTTATGCTTGTGTTCTTCAGACTTGATTCTCAAAGAAGAGGACTGCAAGCCCACCCCACCAACCACCGATGAAGACGAGCAAATGCCAGTGGCAGAGCCAGAGAGTCAGTCTGGGCTGTTCTCAGCATACCACAAAAAACAAAAGAAAGATTCATGTTCTACTCCCCAAATTCAGCTGAACCAGTATTTAGACATTTGTGATGGACAGAGTTGCCTTCAGTTTTGGGCCATGAACAGGCACATGTTCCCCTCTTTGTTCAGGGTAGCGGTAAGAGTTATGTCAGTCCCTGCATCAAGCGCACCTGTTGAACGTGTGTTCAGCCATGGTGGGGTGATAATGCGACCCCATCGCTCACAACTGAGCGAGAAAGTACTATCGAATTTAATTTTTTGCAAATGCAATGCATTGTAACTTTAGCTGGCCATGCACCTATAGATTATCTGCAGATGTTCTATGGTTAGATGGAAAAAGTGGGAGATTCCTCCATCCACACAGTTTAGCGAACATAGAGAAATCTCATCTGTTGCCCTTTTTCCATCTAACCATAGAAAATCTGCAGATAATCTATAGGTGTATGGCAAGCTTTACAATGCTTTGCATTTGAAAAAAATTAAACAAACAGCAAAAAAAAAACAATTTGTAAGTAAGTGGCTCATCACCATTCAAGTGTCTACATATACTTTATTAGTTTGAAGTTTAATGTTTAATGCATTGTAACTTAAGCTGGCCAATGGCCATACACCTATAGATTATCTGCAGATGTTCTATGGTTAGATGGAAAAAGTGGGAGATTCCTCCATCCACACAGTTTAGCGAACATAGAGAAATCTGTTGCCCTTTTTCCATCTAACCATAGAAAATCTGCAGATAATCTATAGGTGTATGGCCAGCTTTACAATGCATTGCATTTGCAAAAAATTTAACAAACAGCAAAAAAAACTATTTGTAAGTGGCTCATCACCATTCAAGTGTCTAGATATACTTTATTATTTTGAAGTTTAATGTTGAAAATATTATTTTTAAAATAAAACCTTTCCTGAACAACACTGACTTTTAACTCATTTAAAGGTGGTAAATCAGTATTTTGACTTGATTTGTGACTTGACCAAAACAAATGACTTGACTTGACTTGCTTGACTTCTAGCAGGGACTCGACTTGACTTGCTTGCTTTTCGCCACAGTAACTTGGGACTTGCTTGTGACTTGAAGGTTACGACTTGAGACTTGCTTATGACTTGCACATGTGTGACTTACTCCCATGTCTGCTAAAATCCATTTCAGTCTATAACCAGCTATGATTTTCTAAAAGAAGAATTTAATAAACATATGCCAAAAGCACTGTCAAGCACTGCCATAGTAAACATCACTCTACTGAGTCAAACGCCTTGTGCCATTTCAGTCATGCATTGGCTCTGGATTTCCACTGCGAAGCCTGGGAAAACTGCTAGTTTGGTGTCACAGAATGAGATATTACCTTTATTAATGGTAGAGTACTGCATCACCATCTTAGTAGTTAAGTAATTTTGCTACGAACGTGTAAGGTGATGCACCCAGGGGTATCTTGGCTGCCATCTGGTGAGCACGCTTGGCCACAAAAGTAGAGGGGAACCTGTCTGTCCATAGGTGACAATGAGTAGACATTCTTGGAATGCTGTAGGACCTGAGCCTTCAGCTCCCTCTGAGGATCTTCTAAATCTTAAATTGCTGTAGCACAGAGATCATTTTGTTTCTGTGAGCACTTGGAGCAGCTGCTGCATCTGCCCAGTAGTGTGCTGCAGAAAGGGGAGCAAATCTTCTACTCTGCTCAGCCTGGCTTAAGATTCAGTCACTTGGTTCCACAATTTGTGTAGGTCCTGGCAGATTAGAAAAATGTCCACCTTTACCTCCTCAATTTTATTAGTCAGGGTAGTTTGACATGCTAAAATCATCTCAAGCACATTAGTCATGTCCACTGCAGGCTTCTCCGCATCAGAGGAGGGTCTACCATCTTTCCCAGGTGTCTCCTTTGTCTTGTCAGTGGCATTAATCCAGTTTGGACAACAATTCTGGAACCTTCCAAAGTGGGGGCATCAGTACCTGTTATAGGAGTTGTTGGAAGCGAGTTTAGAATAAAAAGATCAGTTAGTAAGGTTACAGGATGAGAAAAAGGATCATGCAGGAGCATTTAAGGAGTAAAACTTCTCCTAAACCAGTATACAGCAGAGCAAGGGACACAGCAAATTGAAGTTGGAAAATATCCCTTGTGCTGATTGTTTAATATAAACTTAGGCTATAGTAAAGTTAGCTAAGTCGCTTATATAGCTATCCTGAATTTTTTTGCAAAACAAAGAGTTTCACTTTATATATTTTGCCAAAAATAAAACAAAACATCTTTACAGACCAGCTCCAGGATCAATCTCTAATCCATTAAAATAAAAACATTATGCTGAGAGAAGAAGTGCATTTACCCCAAAACAAATGTCCGAACACAATATATACATCCAAGTTCATCCCATTAACAAGTATAACTAACCATGGAGGTGAAATTCTGCATTCTAAAATTGCACAGAGTGGTATATAAAATGCCTGCTCTACATTCCAGTACAAACTGATTTATACTGGTTAAAGGGAATAAGAAAGCTAAAATATGCCTCCACAGTATATGCTATCTGAATGCATGTCTTTTGTATGGGGAATTCACATTATTTATGGCTTGCTGCCGCACATTTTACTCTATGTAGCATCAGATATTTCAAATACAGATTGTAAGCAGAAACAGAAAATGACATGTCACTCTTCTACAAAATGAAGACTAGAGCATACAATGTCCATTACTAGTGGATATTTGACTCTGACAAGAATCATGTCCGTCGGATGCTTGGAGGGTGCCATTGCTGGTATCCTTTTTTGAAAATCCTAAATCCTAGCTTATTATGATGATCCATTGACTTTTATACTTTTTAACCAATAACAAGGATGTAGATCAGACGTTTTGACTTCACCATCTGACTTTCTTTATTTTAAGCAAAGCCCCCCACACCACAACTGTCCACTTACCTCATCTAAGCATTGGGCAGCGGCGGACATCAAGAAGCAGCGGGCATTGGGTAGCGACTCCTGTGTCTTCTCCTTCTACCTCCTCCTTGCTTCCGCCGTGCGTCTTCTCCCCTCCTCCTAGGCATCCAATAGGATCGCCTGTCCTTTCAGCCAATCAAGTGAGGTGGTAACAGACCCGCTTCCTGATTGGGCAGGAGGAGGATCAGTGTTGCAACAGCGAATATTCATTTTCTGTTGTAACACCTGGGTGGGCTCATGCTCTGCAATGCTCTGCGCCATGAGCCCACCCTATATTGAAGCCTATTAGAGCCTCTGGCTCTAATCAGGTGCTTAAAAAAAAAACGCTGCTGTAATTCAGGGGCCTGGCATCCTGAAAGGGGTCATATTTATGGGCATCCATGAATAGGGGGTGAACACGGCGATGGATAGAACATCGTATCACCGCATTGCTAGAAGGTGGAGGGGGTGGCGGCCATGGATAAAGGGAGCAGCGATTGGGCACCCCTAATGGACGGGCCGCCACTGTTAGATGCTCTGGGCTCTCATGATGATATTCAGTTTATATTCAAAATTATTGTTGAAGCAACAATGGTTATGTGGGGCCTTAAAGTAGTTGTAAACTGATATTTTTTTTAAAATAACAAACATGTTATACTTACCTGCTCTGCTCAATGGTTTTGCACAGAGCAGCCTGGATCCTCCTCTTCTTGGATCCCCCAACAGCGCTCCTGACTGCTCCCCCTCACTGAGCGCCCACCATAGCAAGTCACTTTCTATGGGGGCAGTTGTGCATTCTTACACCTGAGCTGCACTCTTTGTGTCCATTAACTTACAGAGTGTGGCCTGGCCCCACCCCCACTCCCTCCTCCCTGCTTGTGATTGAGAGCAAGATGAGCCAATGGCTCCTGCTGCTGTCTCTGAGCCAATTTGATGGGAGAGTGCAGAGAGAGAGATGCTCTTGTGCACAGCGCTGGGCTGATATCAGGCTCAGGTAAGTATGAGGGGGGAGCTGCTCCTACAAGATTTTCTTACCTTAATGCAAAGACTGCATTAGGGTAAAAAGAAAAAAAAAAACCTTCATCCTTTAGGACCACTTTAAAGCATTTAAACCAAAAACTATAGCAAAACTATAATACATTGTGACTTACCTACCCTTAAATGTGGTGGCTGCATTTATTTTCTGCTTTCAGTCTTTTTTTCTTTATTTTCACCTGGTGATCAAGCCAGTAAGTCTGTTATTTTTCAGCTTCTTTAACAGATCAAGCTTCCCGGTAAAAGTGTCAGTTAAAGGGTTGAGACAAATAATTGACAGGAGTGCTTACAATGGTTAATGAATAAACATTTATGAAAAATCTTTATCCCAAAGGAAAAAAAAAAAAAAAACTGTTGCTCTAACTGTATAAAAGGTATTAGCAGGATACTTAATCTGTTAGTCAAGTCCATCTGGATTTGCTAGTGGATCTAACACTGTTCTCTCTCCACCAGTTGGCAAGGCTGCTGTCCAAAGTGCTCCTTCACAGTCAGAGTTACCTTTTGACAGGAATTTTGTTAGTGGCTGCATCACCAGGTAAAAATAGAGGCAAATAAGCCTAAAAAATGTAAGCTAATGCAGCCACCACATTTTAGGATTGGCAAGCTGTAATATATATATATATATATATATATATATATATATATATATATATATATATATATATATATATATATATATATATATATATATATATTTAGATGGACTTTAACATATGACAGACTTTTCCAGCTGATTGCAGGTTGTGTTTTGCTCTCTTATGCCGCGCACACATGGTCGGATTTTACGACAACAAATGTTGGATTTGAGCTTGTTGTCGGAAAGTCTGACCATGTGTATGCTCCATCGAACATTTGTTGTCGGACTTTCCGCCAACAAATGCTTGAGAGCAGGCTCTCAAATTTTCTGACAACAAAACTTGTTGTCATAAATTCCGAGCGTGTGTACACAAGTCCTACGCACAAAAGTTCACGCATGCTCGGAATCAAGCAGAAGAGGCTATTGAACTTCATTTTTCTCGGGTCGTCGTACGTCTTGTACGTCACCACCTTCTTTGACGTTCGCAATTTCCGATAACATTTGTGTGACCGTGTGTATGCAAGACAAGTTTGAGCCAGCATCCTTCGGAAAAAAATCCACGGTTTTGTGGATGGAAAGTCCGATCGTGTGTATGGGGCATAACAGTACTGGTGGGGCAATAGAGATGATGTGAAACCTGGAGTGGCTTATATGTTTCTTGTAAATTTGGACGTCTGACCTTTGTAGGATTTCAAAGACATTTTATTACGCTATGCGTATTAGAAGTAAATAGAAAATAAACGATATAGTGACACAAGAAATGACGTATGTTCTAATGAATACAGAGTTGGGGAAAGACATCTGGCTACTCTTTGACGTCTCTGTGTTAAGATAAATCACACCGTTCAATTTCAGCAGAAAAATATTGGGAAGCATTTCATCCATGCCAGTGAAGACATAATTAATTTGTATGGGTTTCCTCGCAGTACAGATTTTACATGTCAGCAGTCATTTTTACCTAATTGTAGTAAGCTTGTCAGCACTTCCCTTTCTTAAACAGCGTGTTACCCTTTTCTGGAATGTCACACTTCTCCACTCACTTGCTCAGTTCACTTTTAGAGATAATGAGTGTGATATGTTCACTAACAAGTTGTAAATTCCCAGGATAGGGAGCAATAACGCATATAACATTTTGCAGCGGAACTGAGGAGAATACCATACAGTAAAGGAACCTGAAGATATACATTTATTGGTAATGGACCAAGTTGAAGACTTGTTATTTAACAAGGTAGCCTAAAGGACTAAAGTGAAAACTGCAGCAACATTTAGAGCTTGTTTACACTTGCATTGATTAGTAACATACATTAAAGCGCCTACCGCTTTCACAAGCATTTTTTATGTGTTTTTGATGATTTTTTTGAAGCTTTAATGAAGTATGGCAAATGCCTTGTGTGTGTTGGTTTTCTATTTTCTCCAATACATGAAATACAAAGCAAAGCTAACTCTGGAGCAAAGCAATGCAAACTCAGCAGTGTGTACAGGATGGTAAGACAACCATTTTAATTTAATGATAGCTGCTTTGATTGGCATTTAGAATGCTTCAAAAACTTGGGACAAATGCCCCATTTTGAAGCAAGAGGAAACAAGACAATAATGAGTTCAGTTTACAGTTGCCAGATCAGGCAAGTGATGGTTATTTATTGGTTAATATGGATTATTATTCTTACTGCCTAACTGATTGAAATTTTAGGTTTTTGTGTGTTCACAATACAACTGCTCATCATCCAAAAACTTTTTAAAGATTTTTCAAAATAGTGTTGGTTGAAGATATTAATCACATGTGTACCCGCTTATCCAGTCATAAGATGTGCTTACATAGTTACATAGTTGGTAAGGTTGAATAAAGAAAATAGTCCATACAGTTCAACCTGTGTTGGTGTGTGTACGCGTGCATGTGGAATGGCTCGGTCCGCTACATGAAGAAGCACACGTAAGATAAGATATATTGGAAGGCCGGGTACCGGCCTGAAGTTATGGGAGGAGCCCGGAGGGTATTTAAGCAGCCCAAAGGCCGCCGGTCTTTGTCGGTTTCCTGTGCGTGATATCTGATACGTCAGACATCTAGGACCGACTCGTTCGAGACAAGCGCTGTTGGTGCCGGTTCGTGAGCTCCGTTTTCGTCTGTCCGTCTCCTCTTGTTGCAGTCCCGCGTCCGTGTTCGTAAGTCGTGTTGTCCCTTCGTGTCGCACTCGTGTCGCCGAGTCGCAGTTTCGTACAAAGAGTCTGGTTCGGCTGTCGCAGGTAGGGCTTCGGCTCCCATGTTTTACGTTCTCATGCACTGCTTATCATGTCACTAAACTGTGGTCTGCGTAGCTCACGAACCACGCGCTGCTTGTCTCGAAAACTAAACACTTACTCGCAAGTTTTTGGTTGTACACGATCGGGAGTCATCTAGCGGCACGCACATTCAGGGCCGCCCGCCACTACACTCCGACCGATGCCGCATCCGGCACTCAAGGGTTCCCCTTTCGCGGTCGTGCTACGTAGTCTTCGAATCGTTCAAACGTGACTCATGCACGGGTGCCGTTCGCACTCACACGTATCGTTCATGTCCTGCCATTATTCGAATTGGTGGCGCCAGCGAGCGTGCCGAATCGCTATTTACATTCTGAAGCACTGTTGGCATACTAATTGTACGAATCACTTCGACCGTGTCGAAACATTTCACGTGTTAGCATGACAATCATTTCATCATTTCAAACGTGGCCAACGTATCAGGCCATTCGGTCATGCTAAATCATTTCGCATCAGTTAAAACAGGGGTGTTCATGCCATCGCTTCCATCCTGGTCCGGTCGCATCCATGCATGCTCCGATCGGGGCGATCCAGATGCACGACTACCCGGCCTCATTTCGATACATGCGCCAAGGGCGGAATCACATCACTGGTTGCGTACATTCTTGATTCTTGCCCCTGTCATGGTATATCATTTCTGTCACCTTACCACGCCCGGCTTGTATGCAGTCACTTCCCTGCACTGATTCGGGTCGGCGTGCCCCAGGCCGGCCTCATTTCAATACATGCGCCAAGGGTGGAATCGCATCACTGGTTGCGTACATTCCTGATTCTTGCCCCTGTCATGGTATATCATTTCTGTCACCTTACCACGTCCGGCATGAATGCAGTCACTTCCCCGCACTAATTCGTGTCGGCGTGCCCTAGGCCCGGCCTCATTTCAATACATGCGCCAAGGGCGGAATCGCATCACTGGTTTGCGTACATTCCTGATTCTTGCCCCTGTCATGGTATCTCATTTCTGTCACCTTACCACGCCCGGCATGAATGCAGTCACTTCCTCGCACTAATTCGTGTCGGCGTGCCCTAGGCCCGGCCTCATTTCAATACATGCGCCAAGGGCGGAATCGCATCACTGGTTTGCGTACATTCCTGATTCTTGCCCCTGTCATGGTATCTCATTTCTGTCACCTTACCACGCCCGGCATGAATGCAGTCACTTCCTCACACTAATTCGTGTCGGCGTGCCCCAGGCCCGGCCTCATTTCAATACATGCGCCAGGGGCGGAGTCGCATAAAAAAAAAAAAAAAAAAAAAAAAAAGAAAACTTTGATTCTTGCCCTTGTCATGTTATATCATTTCTGTGTCACCTTACCACGCCCCGGCGTTAATTGGTCACCCGCCTGTACGAATTCACGCCGGCGTGCCCTAGGCCGGCCGCATTTCTAAAAAAAAAAAAAAAAAAAAAAAAAAAAAAAAAAAAGGGAGCTTGGAGTCGGACCCGGTGGCAGCTGGAGGTCACAGTTCGGCCTCAGCGTACCCAGGCAGTTGGCCTCGTTTCACGGTTGCCTCATTTCTGTACGTGCTCCAGAGTCCGGCCCACAGTCACCCCCATACGGTACGAACGGGCCGGGCCCTGTCACGGGAAGTTTCATTCAGTTAAGGCAACATGTCAAGTCAGTCATTCGTGTTGTCATCTGTCATTGGATCCCACAGCGGTCTCGGCAGTCGACTCAAGTCACTATCGCCTGTTGTTATCATCTACGTTGGGTTCCGTCGCTCTGGACGGCAGCAGTTTTAGGCTCTTAAATAGGTACTTTCTCTCACACTCTCTCAGGTCAGTCGGATTCAGTAGGTCCACCTGCACCAGCTTGATCAGGGTTCCAGCAGGTAAAAAAAAAAACAAAAAAACGCAGGGGCACGGGGGCTCCTGCTTTCTAGTGGCAGGTACGTATATCATAGGTGACACATCCAAACTCATTTCTTGTCACCTTTTATAGGCCCAGCCTGCAGACACGTGACCAGTCTACCAAGTGACAGGTCTTGGCAGCCGCCATGTCATCAGTCGGCAGCGATGACCTCACCACCCCGCTATCGCCGGCGTCAGGCTCCGAGGCTGGCAGTGTCCAGTCTCTCAGGGCATGGACAATTCCCAGGCTGTCCGCCGAGCTGAGACGCAGAGGGATACCCTTCTCGTCCGCGGCCAGGAAGGCGGAGCTATTCAGGCTCCTCTTCCCACCACCGGCCGCAGCAAGCCCCAGCAGCCAGCAGGCGTCTCTGGAATCGATTTCAGCCGCCGTCGCTCAGCTACACACCCTCGTGTCTTCCCTGTCTTCCTCAATCATTGAGGTCCAGGACAGGGTGTCTCGTCTAGAGGCCAGCCCGGCTGCCACGGTTCCGGACCCTGCGGTGGTCCCAGCCATCAGTGCACCGGCCGCAGGTAGTGAGTTTGCCACGACTACCGTTCACCCTTCCCACCTGGTGCCACCCAGCGTAAGGAAGGACATACTAGAGGGCAGAGACGTTAATCTGGCCTCACTCTTGATCTCGGTCCATGACTTGGCCGAGAACAAGGCCTACACCTGGGGGGACGTCTCGGTGGTTTTGAAAGCGAAGGATCCGAGGCTCAACAGGAAGCTCACGGTGCCCGAGTTCACGCTTGCTTTCGGCATGTTTAGGGACGTGCTGTGCTCAGCCTCCCCCGGCAGACGGGAGGAACTGGACCTCTACCTCCATTTGATCGTAGACCTGGGCCACAAATACGGTGGCTCAGCGTTCTACGACTATCATCGGTCCTTCTCGGCCAAAGCCGCAGCCAGATCCTCACAGTTTCATTTGTCAACGGACTGGAGCGTAGTGGACACGGAGTTATTCTGCCGCCACTTCGCAGGCCTTCGCTCCCCGCTATGTGCTGTCTGTCAGTCAGCGTCCCACACCACGGTCTGGTGTGCCAACATAGCCTCTGTCCATCCGATAGCTAGCACGGCCTCTACCAGCACGAGCCAGGCTCAGCAGGCCCCGGCGCATGGGCAAAAGGTGGACAAGTTGGGACGGATGGTTGGGGGAGCCGCCATTTGCAACAATTTTAATTACGGCTCCTGCAATTTCAGCCAGTGCCGGCTCTTGCACGTTTGCACCCTATGCCAGAGGGCGCACCCCAGGATCCTGTGTGAGGTCAAACAGAAGAAACCATGACTAAGCCGGGTCAATGTCCTTTGGCTCGGTGTTTACTTGACCTCACACCCCACTCCGTCACTCGCCAGCTACCTCATCCGAGGCTTCACTGATGGGTTTCATACCGGGCTCATCACCCTGCCCCACTCCACCCACGAATGTCCGAACCTACGCTCAGCAGCAACAGATGAGCCAGCGATTGACGTCCTTTTGCAGACGGAGTTGGATCGGGACTTCATGATAGGCCCGTTCTGTCAATCTCCCTTCAGCATCTGGAGGGTTAGCCCTATCGGGCTTGTGCAGGGAAAGTTTTCAAATAAAAAAGGTCTGGTGTATGATCTGTCAGCGCCTCATTCTTCCGTCGTTCCCAGTCTCAACTCGCTCATCCCCTCCGAGGAGTTCTCGCTGAAGTACGCTTCGGTAGACATGGCTATCCAGGCCATTCTCAGGGCAGGGGTGGGTGCTTGGCTCTCGAAGGCGGACATATCCGACGCCTTCAAGCTGCTGCCCATTCATCCTTCCCTGTGGTGCTGGCACGGCATCAAGTGGAGGGAGCGATATTATTTCGCGACCAAATTGACCTTCGGGTCTAAGAGTAGTCCTTGGCTATTTGACAAGTTCGCGGAGACCCTGGCGTGGATCCTTCTCCATGAGGCACAGTGCCACGAGGTCATCCATTATTTGGATGACTTCCTTCTGATAGAACCGCCCGGGGCTCCCCCAGGGGACCTTGGAAAGTTGAGGACGGTTTTCGACAATCTGAATGTCCCCATAGCAGAGCACAAGGTTGACGGCCCGGCACACAAGATCACGTTCTTGGGCGTCGACCTTGACACGCTTGCCATGCAGGCCAGCCTTCCCGCAGATAAGTTGGACCGTATCAGGACGGTTCTGCGAGAATTCACCCGGGTGGGGGGATGTACTCAGAAGCAACTTCAGTCTCTCCTCGGGATGCTGAACTTTGCTGTGAGGATCATCCCCCAGGGCCGCTCCTTCGTGTCCCAGTTGCTGGTCTTCCTGTCCTACACTCAGGACCCAGACCAGGTCATCAGGCTGGATTCTGCAGCCAGGGCAGATCTGGCCATGTGGGAACACTTTCTTAGTGATTGGAACGGTGTGTCCCTGTTCATCCCAGTCGTGTCCACGCAGTCACCACAGGTGGTGACCGACGCGGCGGCATCCACAGGATGCGCCGCCATTTTTGGCCATTTGTGGTTCGCCGCCCCTTGGCCTCCTCAAGCACTAGCCACACCGGGCTTCACTACTACGTCAGCCCTCTTTGAGCTCTTCCCTATTGTAGCAGCCGCTCACCTATGGGGTCACCTTTGGTCTGGACAGACTGTGGCTTTCTCGACAGACAATCAAGCCACAGCCGAGATCATCAGCAAGGGCAGGTCTAAGTCCAGGCCCGTCATGTCCTTCCTCCGCAGACTGGTCCAGCTATCCCTACAGCATCAGTTCAATGTTTACTGCTCGTTCATTCCAGGGAAGTTTAACTCAGCA